>JZKD02S1888336.1:74235-84854 GCA_000966675.3 Picea glauca | reverse complement strand
GTGAAAGATTGGAAAGCCTTTAAAAGGTGTGCACTCTTTGTTCACTATCAAAGGGTGGCACTTTCAACGAAAAATGTCATTTTCCCAGGGAAAAAGATTTCGTAACTTCGGTCCCTGGCAATGGCGCCAAAAATATGTTGTTCCAAAGTTTGTACTTAAGGCTTAGAAGTACAGTGTCTAGGAATCCGAAAGTGAGTAAGATGTAGAGAAGGAAGAAAAGTCAACCTTCGGCAAGGGAATCTAGGGTTTATTTCTAGGTTGTTGTCTAGCTTCCAACTGTTCCTGGATGTTTATGTCCCTTTCAATCGCTGCCCACGAACGTTAGAGTTCAACCCGGGTAGTGGCTGTTTTAAGATTAGTATCAAAAAGATTCAAGGCAATATGTGTTTGATCCGATAGTCCAGGTTCAATATTAGTTGTCACAGAGATAGTCATAGAGGAACATAATGATAAGAAAATCTCAATACTTTTTTAGATGTTGTCTTGATTTCAGTCGTATAAAGGAGAGTTATAGCTCCAGTAGTGAAAACAGGGTGCAAACCAAAGGCCCTTTCCCGTAACTGAGTTATATTTTAATAAATGTGTTTGAGGTGTAAGAAAAACATTAAGTTGTCTATCATGTAAGGCTCCTATCAAGGGATAATCTCACTTATAAACAGAAGAAGAAAAAGATAAAGAAATAACCCGATGAAGCATAAAATATATATAGAAATCTAAAATGTTCACTGGTGTTATACCTGCTGATAGCCAGTATAGAGGCAAAATGGTAAACAATATAGAAAACTAAAATTTATTCACTATAGTAGAGGTTGCAATAAATTATAGTGAAACATTCATCAGATACATATATGAAATGAAATTAGATATGAAATACAAGAAAACAAACTCATAACACAGTTGTGACGGAATCGAGAATCTTCGGATTTGCTTTGTATTAAATCTCAAAGGAGAAAAATCTCTATTACAATCAACCCAAAAAGGTCCAGCCCTTTGTTCCTTCCTTCTATTGTATATTTATACAGATTTACATATGATGGAATCTCAATCGTTCCAGGATTTTCAGTTACAACAAGAAGGAGATCAATCGTTTCATTTCTTTATCTCTGTCTCTATTTAGTACTAGAAGCCTGCCCCTTCGCATGTGCAGTACAAGTGACACATTTCTCCACCAGCTGAGATATCAACCTAGAAGGTTCTTCTTGACAATTGGCCTCACAAACATAACAATCTCTGACTAATTGTGGTAACATTTCTTCCATCTGTCGGTCTAGGGTGTCAATAGCGGACAATTGCACATTTGGTTTAATAATCCATTTGAACTATGTCTGCCAGAGTTACTTGTGAGACTTTAGCCGAATCTCTTTCTTCTTTCTCATTTATATCAAGCGAGAGTTTCTCCATATTCATTTGGCTCAGTGTCTCAACATTACTCTCGCTATGAATGCCTAACAGATTTCCATCTATAGAACCAAAAGCCTCTTCACATAATTTCCTTACCTTCTTGGCTTGCAATTTGCCTTCTGATATGTTGCGTTCCCATTCTTTCAACAAAATATTACCTCGGGTTTGTTCCGAAATGGAAAACTTAGAAATTTTTCCCGATTCCCTGTTTGTTGTAGCTATTATATCCTCTTGAAATGCGGCCCGAGCTGCTCCAACTTCTCTCTCTCTGACATATAAGTTTTCTAATACTTGATCAATAAGCAGAGAATTGTCCTGAATCGTCTCTACCTTGGCAAGTAAACTTCGCTGGGCTGTAGAAACTCTGCTCCGAATCTCCATAGCCTGGGACTGGAATATCCCGATACTTATAACTTGGCTTTCGACAAACTCTAATCTAACCTGTAGCTTCTCAATCAAGTCTCTTTGCTGGCCTACCTGTATTTGACTGGTCTGAGCTACCAGCTCTGCTTGTTCGAGCTTAGCTTTGAGCAGCTCAATTTCCTTTTTTTCGGCCATTCTTGCTTGTTCTATTCCTGTGCTTTCCTGGTCCTTGGAAGCCTCCTCTGTTGTGGCTAGTTTAGCTTCTAAGGTTTTGATGAGGCAATTTTTTCGCTTCAGCTGATTTTTCAAAACCCCGACTGAAAATTGGTTTGTCGTAGCATACGCCCCTAATGTCCCAGCTATTTCTGTCGCAAACTCTTCTTTCTTCTTATCTTTCTCATCGGTCAACACCTTAAATTTCTTGGCCGTTGATCCTACTTCTTGATAGAATTCTCTTTTTACCACAACTTTTCTCTTTTTATCAAAAAAGAACTCATTTGGAGGGAACTCTTCCATCCTTATAGGTCTCAATTCTTCGTTGAAAATTCACCCTGCGTCTATGTTCCCTTGAGTTGACTGTAAGGGAGTAATGGAGGCGATGGGATCTCCGATTTGCTTAGCTGACTGGCCTAGAGTGGTAACTGGAGTCTTCTTTTTCGGCGGATTGGGAGTTTTTATTTCCGGTTTCAGACTCCTAGTTTGCTCCTCCCTGTCCTGGTGTTCTTCTTGTCTGGGTGCTGAATCTTTTGAGCCTTCGGCTTCTTTTTGCTGCACCTCTACTGTTATTGGATTTTCACCCCGCAATACTGGGGGAAGACAACTCCGCCGATGTTCTTGGAATTTTAAAACATCGGCCCTTTCTTCAGGAGCCAGGGCTTGTATCTGAGCCAAAACCTCGGCATAAGATCTTGTGCCTCAGAAAATGTCATCCGAGGGAGAATTTTCATGCTCAAGCCTTTTAAGCCCGCAATTGGCTAAGTGGTTACTTACGACCCTATGTGGATCGTGCTTCTTGAATTCAACATGAACCAATTTCAAGTCTTCCAGGGCTGCTGCCTCAGCTTTAGCATGCCCGAAATCTAACAAAGAATAGGAATGTAGATGAATCGGAAAAGGTGGCCATACCTTTTTAGAATATCCTTTAAGTTCCTTGCTTATGCCACCGATTACGGTTTGCCTGACAATCTCACGACAAGCCAGCCTATCGGGTATGAATAGTGGTAAGGCATTCAGAGGAACAGAAGTGCCGAAAACCCTGAGATATGAAAATTTTTCCTCCACGTACCAATCGACTATACTGCTCAGATTTACCATGATACTGTCTGAGATCCTGGGTGGCGGGTGGCCGAAGATAGTGACATGCAGCAGTACCATCACCCAGTTAATGATTTCATACACAAAATCTGAGGCTTTGTCTTCCCACAGCTTTGAATGGTAGACGTGGATGGGCTCAGGCTCCGATGGAGTCCAGCTCCAACTCATCAAGGGAAAAGGTGTCAGAAAACACACGACGTCCATGATATACACGGACATAAATAATGAAGCAATATTTCCGCTCTCCCTCTGCGCTCGATACTCTGTTACTCGACTGGTCAAACTATCAGACAATATTTTAGCCCAGTCGAAGGAACAACCTTCGACGACCGTGTGAATTAGAGGCAACCACTGAAGGAAAAAATGTGTGGTGTCCTCTCTCCCATATAATCTGCAGGTCATCATAGCCACATATTTGAACTGTGGTTCCAGAGAAGATATTGAATATATACCATTACTGTCTGCCCTGAACTTCACAGGGTGTGAAACCTAATCTTTGATTAAACCAGAAATAATCTTGTCGTATTGCACACATTCCTTTTGTTTAAAATTCTCCAGGAATTCGGCATTGTAAACAAAGTCTGACACGACTGACAACTTATACATAGCCTGCAATTGTTCGGGTCTGAAAGTCCCAATGGTGACCCTCTGCTCGTTGACGATGGTTCTTGTTGGTATATCTACATGGTATAATGCCCACCAGATCATATCGTAGTAAGGGAGYAGGTGTGGCCTAGCTGCTACTTTATGCATTTGAGCCTGGACGACGATCTTATACTTGRTGATCAGGTCRTCTTTTTCATTTTCACTGGAATCATCCGAAACATCTACTAATTCAGACTGTAGAACCTTAGAAATATATGACCAGGTCCTGACAGAGTCGACACTTCGAGGTGAAGTATCAGAAACGTTGTCTGAACCTTGTCCTAAAACCTCAACATTGGCTTTAGACACTTTTCGTGGGGCCATGGCGGGGGATTCTACTTTAGCTCTCCTGCGATAAAAATATGTATACATACATAAATTAGTTCGCTCGTAAAAAGTTGGCTCTGCGTAGAATAGAAATGAAATTCGAGACAACAAATAAAAAATCCATGTCTTCGACTATTTAAAACTAGGTTGTCCTTAGGAACAGAATGGTCAAATCATTCTTAAATATAAATTTAGCAATAAAAACCAAATCCTTACTTGTCGATTCACCTCATTTCCAATTAATGTCTTAGATTTTGACAGTTTGTAATGCAAGTTGGTGCAAGGAAAGTTTAAAATTGCCTCGTAGACTATGCATATTAATTTTCGTATTAGAACATTAACAATGCTGGCTTAACTTAATTAATCAGGCCTTTTTGAATGTTAATTAATCTTTCAACATTCGCCTCATCAGGGGCTTTCACTTTAACCCTTTAAACCTCTAAAACCCGAGGTTGCGATAATTAGCTTTGGTTAATAAAAAATGTAACCATGATTAGGCATTTAATTAATTACGTTGTTATTTATATCGCGACTTTGCGACTCAGGATTTCGAAGGTATAGCTTCCGGGAGGCTTGTATGTCGAGTTGCGAAATCGCGAGATCGCGATGATATGATCTAATTAAATTGGAGGATAAAACCAGATTAAGTGTTTAATTAATTATGTTTCTAATTTTATCGCGACTTCGCGACTCGACGCTTTGAAGGTATAGCTTCTGAGGGAAAACATGCCGAGTTGCGAATTTTCGACAGAGCTTAACCGCGGTTAATCTTTTTACCTTTAACTTTAACCTGGGTTACTTAAAACAAGAGTCTCGCGGTTTCGGCTATCGGGGTTATGAAGGTAAGACTTTTGGAGCTAGCAAACATTGATACACGAAATACCGATGTTTGCTTAACTGTGGTTTAGAGTATCTTTACTCTTGGTACTGATCTGGGTAAACTTTTTAAGACTATTTCACCGTTTCGCCCCTCGGGACTTGTAAACTATGTGATCTATAACTCCCGACATGCGACATCCCGAGGTAAAAAGGAGAGACTCGTTTAAACGATAAAAAAAATAAAAAAATCTTACCTTAAGAGTATGATAACAGTCGTTGTTTGCGTGATGAGACTTCTGAGATTTTGGGAAAAATAAAGGAAAATATGAAAACCGGATTTCAATTTCAAACATTAAGATACGAAATTTTAAACAGGCTAAAAAAAAAAACAAAGGCGTCTCCAACATGTTGTATAAAATCTTATGTCCATAATTTATAAAAGTACATGTTTACTATGTATTGCTCGTTTGTCGGAAAATTTTTATATCAGTCGATCCACCAAAATGGACAAACTTCGTCGTCTACTTAAATTCTGCAATATCAATATGTAATATTAATAATTTAGTATTGAAATTAATGTTTTTAGATATGTTAGGTAGTTGATAGGCATTGCCATCCGTAAACAATGGCAAATTTGAACCCGCCAGCCCTCGAGTCCATCTGTTAATCTGCATATTGCAGAAGTCCGAGTGCTATTTGGAAGGTACAAAACAATGAAAGTGCAATTTTCAGCCAGCTAGGCCGAGAGCCCCCGATCAAAAAAAGTGGCTAAATATCGAATGAGGGATCCGCATATGCTCTATAAAATCTCTTGTCCATAATTTCTAAAAGTACATGTTTACTATGCATTGCTCGTTTGTCGGAAAACTTTTATAACAGTCACCCGACCAGATTGAAAAAACTTTATCGTCTAATTAAATTCTGTAATATCAAAATTTAATATTAATAATATAGTATTGAAAATTCTGTTTTTAGATTTGTTATATAGTTGATAGGGATTAGCATCCTGTAAACAATGGAAAACTTGAACCCGCCATCCCTTAAGTCCATCTGTCAATTTGTATATCGCAGAACTCCAAGTGCTATTTGGAGAACACAGAACAATGAAACTGCAATGTTGAAACTCATGTCCATATAGAAACTCTGCATATGCTCTATAAAATCTCATGTCCATACTTTATATAGAAACTCATGTCCACAAGTCCGCTTGCTAATTTGTATATCATGAAAGTCTAGGTGATATTTGTATATCTCTGCAAGTCCGGCTGATACTCAATTTTCATCTCGCTAGGCCACGAACCCGCGATCCAAAAAGTGCATGGAGCGCCTGTCAATTTGTATATCGCGGAATCCTAGATGCTATTTGTAGGACATCGAACAGTAGATACTTATTTTTCAGCCTGCCAGGCTGAAAACCCGCAATCCAAAAAGTTCCCAAGTATGGAATGAGGGATCTGCATATGTTGTAGAACAATACAAATGCAACGTTCAACCAAGCAGCCCGTAGGTCCTCCTATCAATTTGTATATCTTGGAAGTCTGGGTGTTATTTGTAGGACATAGAACAATAAATACTTTATTTTCAGCCCGCCAGGTCGCGAACCCGCGATAAAAAAAAGTGGCTGAGTATGGAATGAGGGATCCGCATATGCTCTATAAAATCTCATGTCCATAGTTTATATACAGACTCATCTCCGCAAGTCCGACTGTCAATTTGTAAATCGCGGAACTGTAGGTGCTATTTGTAGGACACGGAACAATAAATACTCAATTTTCAGCCCACGGCCCAAAAAGTGCCTGGGCCGCCTGTCAATTTGTATATCGCAGAAGTCTAGGTGCTATTTGTAGAACACCGAACAATAGATACTTAATTTTCAACCCGCCAGGCTGCGAACGCGCGATCCAAAAAGTGCCCAAGTATGGAATGAGGGATCCACATATGTTCTAGAACAATACAAATGCAATGTTCGGCCAAGCAGCCCATAGGTCCTCCTGTCAATTTGTATATCGTGGAAGTCTTGGTGTTATTTGTAGGACACAAAACAATAGAGACTCTATTTTCATCCCGCCAGGCCGCGAACCCACGATCAAAAAAGTGCCTAAGTATGGAATGAGGGATCCGCATATGTTCTATAAAATCTCATGTCCATAGTTTATATAGAGACTCATCTGCGCAAGTCTGGCTGCCAATTTGTATATCGTGGAAGTATAGGTGCTATTTGTAGGACACAAAACAATAGATACTCAATTTTCAGCCCGCCAGGCCGCGAACTCGCGATCCAAAAAGTGACTGGACCTCCTGTCAATTTGTATATCACGGAAGTCTAGGCGCTATTTGTAGGACACCGAACAATAGATACTTAATTTTCAGCCCGTCGGGCTGTGAACTCGCGATCCAAAAAGTGCCCAAGTATGGAATGAGGGATCTGCATATGTTCTAGAACAATACAAATGAAATATTCGGCTAAGCAGCCTGTAGGTCCTCCTGTTAATTTGTGTACCGCGGAAGTCTGGGTGTTATTTGTAGGAAACGGAACAATAAAGACTCTATTTTCAGCCAGCCAGGCCGCGAACCCACAATAAAAAAAGTGGCTATGTATGGAATGAGGGATCCACATATGCTCTATAAAATCTCATGTCCATACTTTATATAGAGACTCATCTCCACAAGTCCAGTTGTCAATTTGTATATCGAGGAAGTGTAGGTGCTATTTGTAGGACACAGAACAATAGATACTCAATTTTCAGCTCGCCAGGCCACGAACCCATGATCCAAAAAGTGCCCAAGTATGGAATGATGGATTCACATATGTTCTATGAAATGCCATGTCCATACTTTATAAAAGTACATGTTTACCATGTATTGCCTGTTTGTTGAAATACTTTTATATCACTCGGCCAACAAGATTGTACAAACTTTCTCGTCTAATTAAATTCTGCAATATGGACCAACCAACTCGCAAGTCCGCCTGTCAATTTGTATGTTGCGGAAGTGTATGTGCTATTTGTAGGACACGAAACAATAGAGGCTCAATTTTCAGCTTGCTAGTCCGAGAACTCGCAATCGAAAAAGTGCCTAAGTATGGAATGAGGTATCCGCATATGCTCTATAAAATCTCATGTTCATACTTTATAAAAGTGCATGTTTACTATGTTTATTGATAATATGTTATAAATTATCAATATGTAATATTAATAATTTAGTATTCAAAATAATGTTTTTAGATATGTTAGATAGTTCATAGGGATTTCCATCCATAAACAATGACAATCTTGAACGCGCCAGCCCTCGATTCCATCTGTCAATCTGTCTATCACGGAATTCCGAGTGCTATTTGGAGGACATGGAACAATGAAAGTGCAGTGTTGAGCCAGCCAACCCGTAGGTCCACTTTTCAATTTACAAATTCCACGACATACAAATTAACGACCGATATTTGTCACTGAGATACAATATGACCATCGACCCTTCACGTTTCCTGTGTATATCTTCTGTCGTTTTTCTTTTGTAACCTGCCCGACCGCTTTCCATACTTTGGTATTTCTTGGAATCAGTTTCCCCATCACTGTTGCCTTCGTGCTTGTTTCCAGATATGCAATAATTAAGCTTTAATGCTAGTAGCCATCCTACAGGAACCGTTAAGATTGTCATTAATGTCCGGAAATCTGGAGAAGATTTGTCATTACTACGAATTCAACTAAGATTCACGCACAACTATGTTATCCTTTCCAATTATTCATTTCAAAGGCGATGCAATCTTATTTTTTTGTGCGTCGACGGGTTGGTTCTTTTAATAAATTTCTAATTCTTACTCTCTTTTCGCTGTCACTGCCACCTTCGTGCTTTTTTCTAATTGTGCAATTACTGAGCTGTGATGGTGACAGCTTATTCCGCACAAACACTGGAAATTGTCATTGATCAATGAAAGGCTCAAGGAGATATTCCATTGATACACATTAAACCATAATTTGTGGAGGGTTATATTATCCCTCCCCGATTTTCATTTCAAACATATTCTCAAGCACACAAAAATTCTTAATAACTTTTGGCAGCAGTTCTCTCCACACACAGAAAACACATTGGGGCATAATGGCCAGATGTTCCACTATTCCAGGGCATATTCTTACTATTCATCTCCCTCCGCCAAGGAGCAAAAAAGGAAATGGTCCTTTGGTACACTAAGAGATATATTTCAAGCCAAAAAATTCCATCGCAACCCTGGCTGCTCAGAGAACCTACCCAGTTGGATTCATGCCTGTCGCAGAAGTTGATGCCATGAATTCTAAGCCGGAAGAAGATGATATGATGGACGATGATACGACAATGGATGATGGCAATGCAAAGAATCTTCCCACTCCTATGCCCAAATTGAAATGAAACATAACAAACAAAGCTTCCCGGCTCGGTGATGGCAGTCATGACAACACCAAAAGCAGTTTCAGAAAAGAAACCAACGGTAAACACAACAACCACTTTGCAGCGCGAAAGTAGGAATTCCAGACTTCCAAATTAGTCTGTTATGGGGGGAAGAGTTTCATTGTAAAGCAATGATATGTTGATGCTCCCAGAGATATATTTCAAGACAAAAAATTATTGATTAACATCTTTGGGAATCAGGTCCAAAACTCTCGCTGCTGCAAGGCATTTCCCTACTAGTCATCTCCTTCTGCCCAGAATGGACTAATTTGGGCCTCTGGAATTGCACATGCAAGTTGTGCTACTGAATTTTTTTGGACTATGCAGATGTGGTTTCAACTAATGACTATTCCACTTGCCCTGCAACCATTTACATGTTGCATACTGCGGATACCATGCCCATGTTTGTCGCAGATACCTTCAATGTTTTGGCCCAAAGAACTGGGTCCAATTTCTAAGGATAGATGTACAATACTCAATGTTTTTCTTATTTTTTTAAATGGATTTGCTATTAAATTTTTTTTCCTTCGACTCTTCATTGCTGCCTCTTTTCTGGGTTTAACACATATTCTAACTTGCGTGGTTCGATTCTCTTGTACTTCTTCGATATTGTGTTTACTAATACCAATGTACAATGTTGCAGCAAAATCGTTATTCTTGTTTCTAGACATGCAATTATTAAGTTTTAATGCTAACAACCCATTATGCAAGAAGTTTAATACTTGACTGAACAACACAGTTACACCCACACAGTCCAATAAAATCTTATCTTCAACAAATAATTTACTGGCAATTAGTAGAATATGAAGTTTAGTAGTTAAGTTAATATGTTACAGTCATGGAAGAATGTATCAAGAACATAGTTACACGCAGAGGTTGCAATAAAATCTAATCTTGAACAATGCATTTGCTGACAATGAGTAGAACATCACGGTTTTGCAACAATGGGGCTTCCTTGAAACCGATTCGCGCTTACCAAAACTGCCTTCCACCTTTCTATTTTCCCACTCTTTTATTCCCTCTAGTTTCTCTTTCTGGTTACTTAATCATTTTTTTCCGGAAAATGCCTTGTTGCGCAGCTTCGCATATTCACGCCTTTCCAACGACCGCTTCCCCTTTCTTTAAATTGACCCTCTATTGTTCCCTGTCCCACAACTGGCACCCAAAGTTCCGCGATATACAAATTGACAGGCGGACTTGCGCAGTGGTCGGGTCAACATTGCACTTCTATTTTTCCGTGACCTCCAAACAACATTCGGAGCTCCGTGATATACAAATTGACAGATATACAAACTTGCAACCGTTATTAGATCATACCCTCTTCATTATTACGG
>JZKD02S1888336.1:0-17086 GCA_000966675.3 Picea glauca | reverse complement strand
AATGTATAACCTTACCATGCCCAATAATTTGCAATCAAAACATATAATTACCAGGACCATGAATTTACAATCAAAACACTTGCAATTTACAAATAGTTGAGACCAAACCTTTAATGTATAAAGTTACCATGTCCAAGAATTTGCAAACAATGATAAATGAATTTTCATTACAATCAAAACACTTGCAATGTAACAAGTGCTTTGAAAATGGCCAAAATTGGACTCATGTAAAAAAGTTGAGCAATCCACTTCAAGTGGTATACATGTATATGTCATTAGAGTGGTTAAGCTACTATGCATGAATCAAACTCCACCTGCTTCATGGTATGGGTTCTGATAGTATGCACAATCATCTATGCATTTCACTTCACATCCAATATATGACATCACATGTATTTATTCCACCTACATGAATTTAATGAACTCAATGAATAGATGATGTAGTTATATAAGATTAAAACTCCAAACTTAGGTTATCTATGTGTGGAAAAAAAAATTAAGTATAACCTAAGATTGAAAAAATGACATTCCTTTAGAGCTCGACCAAAAGACATTGAATTGGTTAGCCAATTAGATGTGTGATTAATGTAATTTAAATATTATAAAAAAAAATTATTTTATTAAACATATATACAACATTAAACAACTAATTTTTTTTTGAAAAACTAATAAATTGTAAACTATGAATCCAATGTTATAGTCCTAACCTTGTTATAGTCCTAACCTTTGGAGGGACTACTAATATTGCAATACATGTAGACAAAATAGTCTATTATAAAATGAGAATCTTGAACTGAATCTAAAATAATGGAAACATTATAAAATTATATGTAAATTTATCTTATGTTTATAAAGTGTTTATAAATTTTATGTATCATATTTTCTAGACTTTATTTAACATAAAATTAAAGAAAAACAAATATTAATACTAACCTTATTATTTAAAATTATTATACAATTTTTTTGGTGTTTTAAGATTTAGTAGAGATTTATAACAAAACAAAAAAAAATAGAGAAAATAATAAATTGAATTGGATATAGATAATCAAATAATTGAGATATTATTTAAATTTATAAATATAATTGATTGTAAATATAAATTCAAAAATGTTTTCACTCTTTTATTTTATTTCTATTTGTTTTTTCAATAATTGTAATTACTTTAATTTTATTAATTATTTCAATCATTTTGATTATTATTTAATTCTAAGTATAAAAAAGTTGATAAATATTGATATGATAAATAAGGAACTTGAGATATGAAAAGTATAATTCAAGTGAGAAAGTCTATAAGTTATAATCCTTTTTTAAAAGGGTTCAAACGACAAAGAACCAATTTTAAAATTCTTGAAGTAGAGATTGTATGTGTGTTATTTAAACCTAAGTTTAGGGTCTTTAATTCATAGTAATTAATTTCTTTTCATATTGGCATGCTTAAGACAAGCACAAGAATTAACTAGAAATTTGTGCCAAGCATATAATAGAGAGTTGAATGTCAAAAGTGTAACATTTCATGTTTGTAGATATGTTGAATTCTTAATTTATTTTATAAAGTAAAATGGGTCATAAATGATATTTTATAGGAATTATTTTGAAAGAAAAAGAAAAAAGTTTGCATATTCTAATTATGTTACGGGTTTAGGTTTTTATAGTATAACTTTTTTAATTTTTTGTTATGTAAAAAACATAGTTACTAATTTAACAAGATATGTGACTTCAAAATGACAACTTTAGTCCAAAAAATTGTTGATGATTACAACTGCATGAGACATTCTTCAGGACACAGACTGAGTGAGAGAGCCCATGAGTTGGGTGTGCCCATGAGATGGGTGTGTGGTTCCTCTCTGAGACGGAGATGGAACGTTGTGCCCCTGAGTGGGGTGAGGAATCCCATGAGCTGGGTGTGTGGTTCATCTATGAGACATAGATGGAATGGTGTGTGCCACTATGTGGGGAATCCCATGAGTTGGGTGTGTCGTTCTCTCTAAGACAAAGATGAAACGATGCATTGGTCTCCTATGTGCAGAGAGTTGAGATGATGTGATACTCCAGATGATTCTCATGTGAGACATAGTGAGAAAGAGATCTGTTGAGTTGGACATGCCTATGGCTGAGCACAAGTGAACGTGATCCTAGTGACTGAGCACTAGTGAGTGTGATTCTCCTATGAGACACAGTGAGATAGAGATGTGGACATCCATGTGGCTGAGAACAGATGGATGTGCCCCTAGTGGTTGAGCACTAGTGGTTGTATGAGATACCCTGCTATATTGTACAAGAGTCAGACTTACATGTAACCCTATTTGTGATGTAAAGGTTACAGGTCGGCCCCACCATAAAGTGAAAGATAATTAATGTAAAAGATAATTAATATGGTAATTATTAATTATATTATGAGTTATTGAGGTCAGCCTTGTTGTGCCAATAAACACTACTGTTGATAGGCTCGGTCTAATATAAATAAAGGTAAATGCCCCATTGAGGAATCATAACACAAGTGTGAGTTTGGAAATTTCAGCAAGTACTTGTTCTTGAGAAAAGTGCGCACTCTCTTGGGCGTTAGTCTTATAGGGTTCTGCGAGCACCCTTTTGTGTGCTAGGTTTATGGCGTGGGAGGTCTTTCTCTTGAAGAATATAACAAAGGATTGGCTAGGTTTTCTTCCCTTGTTGAGAAGGGTTTCCCAGGATACTTCGTGTGTACTTGTGCATGGTGTTTTCTTCTTGTGATCATCATTACTACAACAAATTGTTAATGGTGAAATTGCAAATGTCTATGGTTCAAATAAAATGMTAAAATTGGAATGAACTTCATGCTTGAGTCTATCTTATTGAAATATCAACATCGTATCAAAGCATAGGTCTTGAAAAACCCATTGCACAAGCAAATTCTAGTCATCCTATCACTTMTGCAAAATTGTACGACCCTCCTAGGGTTTCCAGAAATTCTGTACGACCTACCTTTTTGATGTGTTTCAGCACTTGTTACTTGGGMGTTGGGGAWAAAAATTGCATAGGAGTGTACGACCTCCTTCAACACACCTCCAACAAGCTTCATATTTCATTTCCGAGCATTTTGACTTTTTGGCCCTAGGGTTTCTAGGGTTTTGCTAGTTTCTGCAGAAATTTCAGAATTAGGGTTTCTGCAACTCATTGAAGGAGCTCTTCATCTCACCATTGTTGTCCTATATTTTGAGGCTTATTGTTGGCAGTCATAAACCCAACAAAACCTAAAAGTGCTATCCTAGCCTAGTTGTTAGTTTTTATAGCCCAGTTGACAAGGGTTTGTGAAGAATCTAAAAATATGATGAACATAATCATGATGGAAGACAAGCTTGGTGGATCAAGCAAACTCAGTTCCTAGAAGCCAAGACTTCAAGGAGATGAAGACACCAACATATAAGCACTCTCAGGTATGGTCCCTACCAATGATATTACTTGGTTAATTGGCAGTGGTGCCTCCAGGCACATGATCGGTTTTAGAGATCACCTAACACATTTTGTTGAGAAAGAGACACATCTACATGTTCTCCTTGGAGACGATGCCAGATATAATGTGAAAGGGGTTGGAACTTCTACCTTCCAACTAGATTTAGATATGCATCTTCAACTAAGAGAAGTACTATATGTACCTGGAATGAAGAGGAACCTTGTCTCCATTTCTTCCTTGGAAGACAAAGGCTACAAGGTTACCTTTTCAAAAGGAATAGTTCTTGTGTGGCACAAAGACTCACATATAAATTCTTCCAAGGTAATTGGTGTTCGAGAAAACAACTTGTACAAATTACCATCAGACCAGTCCAGACCCTGTTACATGACACTATCAACTTGAGTGAGCTATGCAATAGAAGACTTTCTCACATTCATTATAGAGCTCTCCCAGCTTTGGGGAAAATGGTAATAGGTCTTCTAGAGATACAAATTCAGCATAAAGGAGTTTGCAAAGGTTGTGCTCTTGGAAATAATGTTAAAGGGTCCTTCTTGAGTAGTGACAATAGATCCAAGGAAATCTTGGACTTGATACATTCAGATGTGTGTGGGCCAATGATTGTTGCATCTTTGAATGGGTACTTGTACTATATACTCTTCATAGATGATCACTCTTGGAAAACTTGGATTTACTTCCTGAAGAACAAGGATGGAGTCCTTGCAAAATTTCAAGAATTCAAAGCTCAGGTTGAGAACCCGACCAGAAGAAATATCAAGGTACTAAGATCAGATAATGGAGGAGAATACACCTCCAAAGATTTCAGCAATTTATGTATTGAAGTAGGGATCACGAGGGAATTCACAGTTCCTTACAACCCTAAAACAAATGGGGTTGTAGAAAGGAAAAATAAAACTATCATCGAGGCAACCAAAGCAATGATACATGATCAGAGTCTACCTATGACTCTATGGGAATAAGCATGCATGAAAACAGTGTATGTTCAAAACATGAGTCCTCATCAGATCTTGAAAAACATTACTCCAGAAGAAGCCTTCACCAGAGTGAAGCCTGAGATTGGACACTTCAGGATATTTGGGTGCCCAATATATTTTCATGTACTGAAAGAGAAGAGATCCAAGCTAGACCCTTTAGGAATAAAGGGAACATTTGTAGGATACAGTGAATCCTCGAAGGCATATCGGATCTACATTCCTGGTCAGAGACAAATTGAGATAAGCAGAGATGTTACTTTTGAAGAAGAGATAGCCTTCCAAAGATCTAGAGAATCTCATATGGAAATTGATAGTGAGACAATGCCTTCTCCCCCTTCAGCAATTCAGAGGGAGACAAACATTATTCCAGTTGATCCAGTTGTTCCAGTTGTTCCATCCGATCCAATTGCTCCAATTGACATGCCCATAGATATTGCAGTAGGACATAAAAGGCATGCTTGGGCCCAAAAAACTCTACAGGAAGCAGAGGGACATACATCCCCTCAAGGGACAACCAGAGAGAGCAAGAGACCAAAGAGATTCTCAAGCTACCTCTCAGCCATGATCCACATCATTGACTATGAGCCTTCTTGTCATGGAGAAGCTTCAAGTGAATAGGTATGGAAAGATGCCATGACAGAAGAATACCAGTCTATATTGAAAAATGGTGTATGTGATATTGTTTCGAGACTAGAGGGAAAGTTTGTAGTGACTTCCAAATGGATTTATAAAATCAAGCATGTAGTTGATGGAAGCATCGAGAAATACAAAGCGATATTTTTATCCGGAGGGTTCTCGCAAGTAGAGGGAGTTGACTATGATGAGACATTTTCTCTAGTAGCCTGATACACTTCCATATGTTCTATCATTGCACTAGTTGCTTCCATGGGTTGGAAACTACATCAGATGGATGTATAGACAACCTTTCTCAATGGTGAAATTGAGGAAGAAGTTTATATTGAGCAGGCAGAAGGATTCGTTATACACAACGAAAAATATCATGTGTGCAGGTTGAAGAAAGCCCTGTATGGGCTAAAACAAGCACCATGTGCTTGGTATGAGAAAATGCATGGATTCTTGATGAGTTTGGGTTTCAGAAAGAGTGTTGTTGATCCAAACCTATATTATCACATTGATGGAAATGAGTGCTTAATCTTGGTCCTATATGTGGATGAAATTTTCCTCACCGATTCAGAGAGACTCATTGTTGAATGCAAACAAGCATTGACTGCTAAATTTGAGATGAAGGATTTAGGCTTGATGCATTACTTCTTGGGACTAGAAGTATGGCAGAGGACAAATGAGATNCATCTTCAACTAAGAGAAGTACTATATGTACCTGGAATGAAGAGGAACCTTGTCTCCATTTCTTCCTTGGAAGACAAAGGCTACAAGGTTACCTTTTCAAAAGGAATAGTTCTTGCGTGGCACAAAGACTCACATATAAATTCTTCCAAGGTAATTGGTGTTCGAGAAAACAACTTGTACAAATTACCATCAGACCAGTCCAGGCCCTGTTACATGACACTATCAGCTTGAGTGAGCTATGCAATAGAAGACTTTCTCACATTCATTATAGAGCTCTCCCAGCTTTGGGGAAAATGGTAATAGGTCTTCTAGAGATACAGATTCAGCATAAAGGCGTTTGCAAAGGTTGTGCTCTTGGAAATAATGTTAAAGGGTCCTTCTTGAGTAGTGACAATAGATCCAAGGAAATCTTGGACTTGATACATTCAGATGTGTGTGGGCCAATGATTGTTGCATCTTTGAATGGGTACTTGTACTATATACTCTTCATAGATGATCACTCTTGGAAAACTTGGATTTACTTCTTGAAGAACAAGGATGGAGTCCTTGCAAAATTTCAAGAATTCAAAGCTCAGGTTGAGAACCCGACCAGAAGAAAGATCAAGGTACTAAGATCAGATAATGGAGGAGAATACACCTCCAAAGATTTCAGCAATTTATGTATTGAAGTAGGGATCAAGAGGGAATTCACAGTTCCTTACAACCCTAAAACAAATGGGGCTGTAGAAAGGAAAAACAGAACTATCATCGAGGCAACCAAAGCAATGATACATGATCAGAGTCTACCTATGACTCTATGGGAATAAGCATGCATGACAACAATGTATGTTCAAAACATGAGTCCTCATCAGATCTTGAAAAACATTACTCCAAAAGAAGCCTTCACCAGAGTGAAGCCTGAGATTGGACACTTCAGGATATTTGGGTGCCCAGTATATTTTCATGTACTGAAAGAGAAGAGATCCAAGCTAGACCCTTTAGGGATAAAGGGAACATTTGTAGGATACAGTGAATCCTCGAAGGCATGTCGGATCTACATTCCTGGTCAGAGACAAATTGAGATAAGCAGAGATGTTACTTTTGAAGAAGAGATAGCCTTCCAAAGATCTAGAGAATCTCATATGGAAATTGATAGTGAGACAATGCCTTCTCCCCCTTCAGCAATTCAGAGGGAGACAAACATTATTCCAGTTGATCCAGTTGTTCCAGTTGTTCCATCCGATCCAATTGCTCCAATTGACATGCCCATAGATATTGCAGTAGGACATAAAAGGCATGCTTGGGCCCAAAAAACTCTACAGGAAGCAGAGGGACATACATCCCCTCAAGGGACAACCAGAGAGAGCAAGAGACCAAAGAGATTCTCAAGCTACCTCTCAGCCATGATCCACATCATTGACTATGAGCCTTCTTGTCATGGAGAAGCTTCAAGTGAATAGGTATGGAAAGATGCCATGACAGAAGAATACCAGTCTATATTGAAAAATGGTGTATGTGATATTGTTTCGAGACTAGAGGGAAAGTTTGTAGTGACTTCCAAATGGATTTATAAAATCAAGCATGTAGTTGATGGAAGCATCGAGAAATACAAAGCGATATTTTTATCCGGAGGGTTCTCGCAAGTAGAGGGAGTTGACTATGATGAGACATTTTCTCTAGTAGCCTGATACACTTCCATATGTTCTATCATTGCACTAGTTGCTTCCATGGGTTGGAAACTACATCAGATGGATGTATAGACAACCTTTCTCAATGGTGAAATTGAGGAAGAAGTTTATATTGAGCAGGCAGAAGGATTCGTTATACACAACGAAAAATATCATGTGTGCAGGTTGAAGAAAGCCCTGTATGGGCTAAAACAAGCACCATGTGCTTGGTATGAGAAAATGCATGGATTCTTGATGAGTTTGGGTTTCAGAAAGAGTGTTGTTGATCCAAACCTATATTATCACATTGATGGAAATGAGTGCTTAATCTTGGTCCTATATGTGGATGAAATTTTCCTCACCGATTCAGAGAGACTCATTGTTGAATGCAAACAAGCATTGACTGCTAAATTTGAGATGAAGGATTTAGGCTTGATGCATTACTTCTTGGGACTAGAAGTATGGCAGAGGACAAATGAGATTACCCAAGTCAAGAAAAATACACTGTGGAGATATTGAAAACGTTCGGTATGACAGAATGCAAATCCATGCCTACACCAATGGTGATGGATTCAAAGAAGATGAGTGATGTTGATTCAAGAGAGATTGATCCACACTTGTACAGATAGTTGATTGGATCATTGATGTATCTGGTCAACACCATACCGGATATATGATATGCAATGAATGTGCTTATCCAGTTCATGAGCCAACCGAGACAGACTCATTGGATAGCAGCAAAACATGTATTGAGATACCTACGAGCCACAATTGGGTATGGACTGAGATATTCCTCCATTGTAGACTTGAGCTTGCAGGGATATGTCGATGCAGATTGGGCAGGGAGCACAGTGGACTGGAAGAGCACCTCCGATTGTTGTTTTACTTTAGGCTCTACCATGGTTTCCTGGTGCAGTAGGAAACATAGCTCTATGGCATTAAGTACAGCAGAGGCAGAGTACATAGCATTGAGTGTGGCAGTCTGTGAAGCAGTGTGGCTTCACAAACTTTTAACAGATTTATTCGATCATGAGATGGATCCCATTACTATTCATTTTGATAACTAGAGTTATGTGAAGATCTCTGGGAACCATGTGTTTCATGATAGATCAAAACACATCGAGATAAAATATCACTATATCAGAGACATGGTGCAGAGGAAAACAATACACGTCCAGTACCTTCCTACCCATGAGCAGATTGCAGACATCTTCACCAAATTGCTTGCCAAGACGAAGTTTGAGTACTTCCGTGAGAGACTTGGCCTGGTGGAGAATGCATCCCTAACTGAGAGGGAGTGTTGATGATTACAGTTGCATGAGACATCCTCCAGGACACAGACTGAGTGAATCGACCTGAGAGAGAGCCCATGAGTTGGGTGTGCCCATGAGATGGGTGTGTGGTTCCTCTTTGAGACGGAGATGGAACGTTGTGCTCTTGAGTGGGGTGAGGAAGCCCATGAGCTGGGTGTGTGGTTCCTCTATGAGACAAAGATGGAATTTTGTGTGCCCCTATTTGGGGAAGCCCATGAGTTGGGTGTGTCATTCTCTCTGAGACAGAGATGAAATGATGTATTGGTATCCTCTGTGCAAAGAGTTGAGAAGATGTGATACTCCAGAATATTCTCGAGTGAGATGCAGTGAGAAAGAGATTTGTTGAGTTGGGCGTGCATGTGGTTGAGCACGGGTGAACGTGATCCTAGTGGCTGAGCACCAGTAAGTGTGATTCTCCTGTGAGACGTAGTGAGATAGAGATGTGGGCATCCATGTGGCTTAGCATAGATGGATGTGCCCCTAGTGGTTGAGCACTAGTGGGTGTATGAGATCCCTTTCTATATTGTACAAGAGTCAGACTTACCTGTAAACCTATTTTTGATGTAAAGGGTACAGGTCGGCCCCACCATAAAGTAAAAGATAATTAATGTAAAAGATAATTAATATGGTAATTATTAATTATATTATGAGTTATTGAGGTCAGACCTTTTGTGCCAATAGACACTATTGTTGATAGTCTCAGTCTAATATAAATAAAGGTAAATTCCCCATTGAGGAATCATAACACAAATGTGAGTTTGGAAATTTCAGCAAGTACTTGTTCTTGAGAAAAGTGCACACCTCTCTTGGGCGCTAGTCTTCTAGGGTTTTGTGAGCACCATTTTGTGTGCTAGGTTTTTGGTGTGGGAGGTATTTCTCTTAAATAATATAACAAAGGATTGGATGGATTTTCTTCCCTTGTTGAAAAGGGTTTCCCAAGATGCTTCTTGTGTACTTGTGAATGGTGTTTTCTTCTTGTGATCTTCGTTGTTGCAACAAATTGTTAATGGTGAAATTGCAAATGTCTATGGTTCAAGTAAAATGATAAAATTGGAATGAACTTCATGCTTGAGCCTAGNTCGGATCTACATTCCTGGTCAGAGACAAATTGAGATAAGCAGAGATGTTACTTTTGAAGAAGAGATAGCCTTCCAAAGATCTAGAGAATCTCATATGGAAATTGATAGTGAGACAATGCCTTCTCCCCCTTCAGCAATTCAGAGGGAGACAAACATTATTCCAGTTGATCCAGTTGTTCCAGTTGTTCCATCCGATCCAATTGCTCCAATTGACATGCCCATAGATATTGCAGTAGGACATAAAAGGCATGCTTGGGCCCAAAAAACTCTACAGGAAGCAGAGGGACATACATCCCCTCAAGGGACAACCAGAGAGAGCAAGAGACCAAAGAGATTCTCAAGCTACCTCTCAGCCATGATCCACATCATTGACTATGAGCCTTCTTGTCATGGAGAAGCTTCAAGTGAATAGGTATGGAAAGATGCCATGACAGAAGAATACCAGTCTATATTGAAAAATGGTGTATGTGATATTGTTTCGAGACTAGAGGGAAAGTTTGTAGTGACTTCCAAATGGATTTATAAAATCAAGCATGTAGTTGATGGAAGCATCGAGAAATACAAAGCGATATTTTTATCCGGAGGGTTCTCGCAAGTAGAGGGAGTTGACTATGATGAGACATTTTCTCTAGTAGCCTGATACACTTCCATATGTTCTATCATTGCACTAGTTGCTTCCATGGGTTGGAAACTACATCAGATGGATGTATAGACAACCTTTCTCAATGGTGAAATTGAGGAAGAAGTTTATATTGAGCAGGCAGAAGGATTCGTTATACACAACGAAAAATATCATGTGTGCAGGTTGAAGAAAGCCCTGTATGGGCTAAAACAAGCACCATGTGCTTGGTATGAGAAAATGCATGGATTCTTGATGAGTTTGGGTTTCAGAAAGAGTGTTGTTGATCCAAACCTATATTATCACATTGATGGAAATGAGTGCTTAATCTTGGTCCTATATGTGGATGAAATTTTCCTCACCGATTCAGAGAGACTCATTGTTGAATGCAAACAAGCATTGACTGCTAAATTTGAGATGAAGGATTTAGGCTTGATGCATTACTTCTTGGGACTAGAAGTATGGCAGAGGACAAATGAGATTTTCCCAAGTCAAGAAAAATACACTGTGGAGATATTGAAAACGTTCGGTATGACAGAATGCAAATCCATGCCTACACCAATGGTGATGGATTCAAAGAAGATGAGTGATGTTGATTCAAGAGAGATTGATCCACACTTGTACAGATAGTTGATTGGATCATTGATGTATCTGGTCAACACCATACCGGATATATGATATGCAATGAATGTGCTTATCCAGTTCATGAGCCAACCGAGACAGACTCATTGGATAGCAGCAAAACATGTATTGAGATACCTACGAGCCACAATTGGGTATGGACTGAGATATTCCTCCATTGTAGACTTGAGCTTGCAGGGATATGTCGATGCAGATTGGGCAGGGAGCACAGTGGACTGGAAGAGCACCTCCGATTGTTGTTTTACTTTAGGCTCTACCATGGTTTCCTGGTGCAGTAGGAAACATAGCTCTATGGCATTAAGTACAGCAGAGGCAGAGTACATAGCATTGAGTGTGGCAGTCTGTGAAGCAGTGTGGCTTCACAAACTTTTAACAGATTTATTCGATCATGAGATGGATCCCATTACTATTCATTTTGATAACTAGAGTTATGTGAAGATCTCTGGGAACCATGTGTTTCATGATAGATCAAAACACATCGAGATAAAATATCACTATATCAGAGACATGGTGCAGAGGAAAACAATACACGTCCAGTACCTTCCTACCCATGAGCAGATTGCAGACATCTTCACCAAATTGCTTGCCAAGACGAAGTTTGAGTACTTCCGTGAGAGACTTGGCCTGGTGGAGAATGCATCCCTAACTGAGAGGGAGTGTTGATGATTACAGTTGCATGAGACATCCTCCAGGACACAGACTGAGTGAATCGACCTGAGAGAGAGCCCATGAGTTGGGTGTGCCCATGAGATGGGTGTGTGGTTCCTCTTTGAGACGGAGATGGAACGTTGTGCTCTTGAGTGGGGTGAGGAAGCCCATGAGCTGGGTGTGTGGTTCCTCTATGAGACAAAGATGGAATTTTGTGTGCCCCTATTTGGGGAAGCCCATGAGTTGGGTGTGTCATTCTCTCTGAGACAGAGATGAAATGATGTATTGGTATCCTCTGTGCAAAGAGTTGAGAAGATGTGATACTCCAGAATATTCTCGAGTGAGATGCAGTGAGAAAGAGATTTGTTGAGTTGGGCGTGCATGTGGTTGAGCACGGGTGAACGTGATCCTAGTGGCTGAGCACCAGTAAGTGTGATTCTCCTGTGAGACGTAGTGAGATAGAGATGTGGGCATCCATGTGGCTTAGCATAGATGGATGTGCCCCTAGTGGTTGAGCACTAGTGGGTGTATGAGATCCCTTTCTATATTGTACAAGAGTCAGACTTACCTGTAAACCTATTTTTGATGTAAAGGGTACAGGTCGGCCCCACCATAAAGTAAAAGATAATTAATGTAAAAGATAATTAATATGGTAATTATTAATTATATTATGAGTTATTGAGGTCAGACCTTTTGTGCCAATAGACACTATTGTTGATAGTCTCAGTCTAATATAAATAAAGGTAAATTCCCCATTGAGGAATCATAACACAAATGTGAGTTTGGAAATTTCAGCAAGTACTTGTTCTTGAGAAAAGTGCACACCTCTCTTGGGCGCTAGTCTTCTAGGGTTTTGTGAGCACCATTTTGTGTGCTAGGTTTTTGGTGTGGGAGGTATTTCTCTTAAATAATATAACAAAGGATTGGATGGATTTTCTTCCCTTGTTGAAAAGGGTTTCCCAAGATGCTTCTTGTGTACTTGTGAATGGTGTTTTCTTCTTGTGATCTTCGTTGTTGCAACAAATTGTTAATGGTGAAATTGCAAATGTCTATGGTTCAAGTAAAATGATAAAATTGGAATGAACTTCATGCTTGAGCCTAGATTATTGAAAAATCAACAAAATCCCATATTTTTGTGACAAAACATCAAAATCAACCCTCAAATAAAAAAGTGGTGCTACCAGTAGCACCTTTTTTTTCGTGGGTGGTTGAAATTCCAACATGTTTCCTTGACAACGTATACCATTGGGGAGAGGATTGAATAGGCTTCGAGTTTTAGGTCTGCAACCTTCCCTCTATTATGACCCCTGAACCAGCAATGGAGGCCCCTACTCAAGGAGGAGTTGTCCCTCCTTCCAAAACATAGTGGTTGGAGACAACAACCACTAGAAACAGAGACCTACCTGCATCTCTGACTTCACAAGTTCACCCAACCCAATGGATTCAAACCAGACAAAAGGAACTAAAGACACCTCGACAAGTTCTAATGCGCTCCCAGTTCAGACCCCATTGACCCAGCAAGCTAACAAGAAAATCCTATCGTCTTGCATCCCGCATGTAGAGGAAATTCCGCAATATGAAATCTTTTCACCCCTCTTGGGGGAGGACATCCAATACATGAAATACTATGCCCTNCCCAAGTCAAGAAAAATACACTGTGGAGATATTGAAAACGTTCGGTATGACAGAATGCAAATCCATGCCTACACCAATGGTGATGGATTCAAAGAAGATGAGTGATGTTGATTCAAGAGAGATTGATCCACACTTGTACAGATAGTTGATTGGATCATTGATGTATCTGGTCAACACCATACCGGATATATGATATGCAATGAATGTGCTTATCCAGTTCATGAGCCAACCGAGACAGACTCATTGGATAGCAGCAAAACATGTATTGAGATACCTACGAGCCACAATTGGGTATGGACTGAGATATTCCTCCATTGTAGACTTGAGCTTGCAGGGATATGTCGATGCAGATTGGGCAGGGAGCACAGTGGACTGGAAGAGCACCTCCGATTGTTGTTTTACTTTAGGCTCTACCATGGTTTCCTGGTGCAGTAGGAAACATAGCTCTATGGCATTAAGTACAGCAGAGGCAGAGTACATAGCATTGAGTGTGGCAGTCTGTGAAGCAGTGTGGCTTCACAAACTTTTAACAGATTTATTCGATCATGAGATGGATCCCATTACTATTCATTTTGATAACTAGAGTTATGTGAAGATCTCTGGGAACCATGTGTTTCATGATAGATCAAAACACATCGAGATAAAATATCACTATATCAGAGACATGGTGCAGAGGAAAACAATACACGTCCAGTACCTTCCTACCCATGAGCAGATTGCAGACATCTTCACCAAATTGCTTGCCAAGACGAAGTTTGAGTACTTCCGTGAGAGACTTGGCCTGGTGGAGAATGCATCCCTAACTGAGAGGGAGTGTTGATGATTACAGTTGCATGAGACATCCTCCAGGACACAGACTGAGTGAATCGACCTGAGAGAGAGCCCATGAGTTGGGTGTGCCCATGAGATGGGTGTGTGGTTCCTCTTTGAGACGGAGATGGAACGTTGTGCTCTTGAGTGGGGTGAGGAAGCCCATGAGCTGGGTGTGTGGTTCCTCTATGAGACAAAGATGGAATTTTGTGTGCCCCTATTTGGGGAAGCCCATGAGTTGGGTGTGTCATTCTCTCTGAGACAGAGATGAAATGATGTATTGGTATCCTCTGTGCAAAGAGTTGAGAAGATGTGATACTCCAGAATATTCTCGAGTGAGATGCAGTGAGAAAGAGATTTGTTGAGTTGGGCGTGCATGTGGTTGAGCACGGGTGAACGTGATCCTAGTGGCTGAGCACCAGTAAGTGTGATTCTCCTGTGAGACGTAGTGAGATAGAGATGTGGGCATCCATGTGGCTTAGCATAGATGGATGTGCCCCTAGTGGTTGAGCACTAGTGGGTGTATGAGATCCCTTTCTATATTGTACAAGAGTCAGACTTACCTGTAAACCTATTTTTGATGTAAAGGGTACAGGTCGGCCCCACCATAAAGTAAAAGATAATTAATGTAAAAGATAATTAATATGGTAATTATTAATTATATTATGAGTTATTGAGGTCAGACCTTTTGTGCCAATAGACACTATTGTTGATAGTCTCAGTCTAATATAAATAAAGGTAAATTCCCCATTGAGGAATCATAACACAAATGTGAGTTTGGAAATTTCAGCAAGTACTTGTTCTTGAGAAAAGTGCACACCTCTCTTGGGCGCTAGTCTTCTAGGGTTTTGTGAGCACCATTTTGTGTGCTAGGTTTTTGGTGTGGGAGGTATTTCTCTTAAATAATATAACAAAGGATTGGATGGATTTTCTTCCCTTGTTGAAAAGGGTTTCCCAAGATGCTTCTTGTGTACTTGTGAATGGTGTTTTCTTCTTGTGATCTTCGTTGTTGCAACAAATTGTTAATGGTGAAATTGCAAATGTCTATGGTTCAAGTAAAATGATAAAATTGGAATGAACTTCATGCTTGAGCCTAGCTTATTGAAAAATCAACAAAATCCCATATTTTTGTGACAAAACATCAAAATCAACCCTCGAATAAAAAAGTGGTGCTACCAGTAGCACCTTTTTTTTCGTGGGTGGTTGAAATTCCAACATGTTTCCTTGACAACGTATACCATTGGGGAGAGGATTGAATAGGCTTCAAGTTTTAGGTCTGCAACCTTCCCTCTATTATGACCCCTGAACCAGCAATGGAGGCCCCTACTCAAGGAGGAGTTGTCCCTCCTTCCAAAACATAGTGGTTGGCGACAACAACCACTAGAAACAGAGACCTACCTACATCCCTGACTCCACAAGTTCACCCAACCCAATGGATACAGAACAGACAAAAGGAACTAAAGACACCCCGACAAGTTATGATGCACTCCCAGTTCAGACCCCACCGACCCATAAAGCTAACAAGAAAATCCTATCGTCTTGCATCCCGCATGTAGAGGAAATTCCGCAATATGAAATCTTTTCGCCCCTCTTGGGGGAGGACATCCAATACATGAAATACTATGCCCTCATATGTAAATTTATGGGCCTCTGGCCATCTGAGAAATCCCTCATGCGGTGGATCAAAATCACATGGAATCCCAAAGGAGAGGTCACCCTCAAACTAGGATCTAAAAGATTCTTTACATCCATCTTCAACCTGGAAGAAGACCAAGAAAGGGTCTTTCAAGGAGGAACTTATGTCTTCAACTATGCTAGCCTGTATATGTTGATCTAGAAAGAGAACTTCAGTCCAGAAAAGGAAGATTTCATTGCAGCCCTGATATGGATCATATTGTACTCTCTCCCGTAGGAGTACTAGTGCAAGAAAATCCTAGAGGGTATAGGGAACACTCTTTGATCCTTTGTCAAAATTACATAAGCCACCCTTCAACGTATTTATACCTACTACACTTGGATCTATGTCTACCTCAATATCTCCAAAGCCCTTCGAGCCTCAATTTGCCTAAGATATTGATACATCGACTAGCTTCAGACCCTGGATTATGACCCCTGAACCAACAATGGAGGCCCCTGCTCAAGGAGGAGTCACCCCCTCCTTCCAAAACATAATGGTTGGCGATAACAACCACTAGACATAGAGACCTACCCGCATCCATGACTCCACAAGTTTTCCCAGCCCAATGGATACATAACAGACAAAAGGAACTAAATACACACGACAAGTTCGGATGCACTCCCAGTTCAGACCCCACCGACCCAGAAAGCTAACAAGAAAATCCTATCGTCTTGCATCCCGCATCTAGAGGAAATTTCGCAATATGAAATCTTTTCGCCCCTCTTGGGGGAGGACATCCAATACATGAAATACTATGCCCTCATATGTAAATTTATGGGCCTCTAGCCATCTGAGAAATCCCTCATGTGGTGGATCAAAATCACATGGAATCCCAAAGGAGAGGTCACCCTCAAACTAGGATCTAAAGGATTCTTTACATCCATCTTCAACCTGGAAGACGACCGAGAAAGGGTATTTCAAGGAGGACCTTATGTCTTCAACTATGCTAGCCTGTATATGTTTATATAGAAAGAGAACTTCAGTCCAGAAAAGGAAGATTTCATTGCAGCCCCGATATGGATCATATTGTACTCTCTCCCGTAGGAGTACTAGTGCACGAAAATCCTAGAGGGTATAGGGAACACTCTCAAATCCTTTGTCAAAATTACAGAAGCCACCCTTCAATGTCGTTATACCTCCTATGCTTGGATCTATGTCTACCTCAATATCTCCAAAGCCCTTCCAGCCTCAATTTGCCTCAGATATTGATACGTCGACTAGCTTCAGACCCTGGATTATGAGCACATTCCCTTCTGATGCCGAAATTTCCATTTCCACAGGCACTTTTT
>JZKD02S1888335.1:4214833-4247852 GCA_000966675.3 Picea glauca | reverse complement strand
CCCAGGATAAATGTTGTGTCTCTTGTGGATGTGTATTTCTCAGTGATCTTGTTCTTATGATGCTCTTATCTATTGAAATGCAAAGAACTATAATAATGGCATAAACATTAACAGTTCCAACAGTGGAACATACCTATACTCAATGCAAGGAGGTCCATGCAGGATATGGACACTCGGGGGAATGTTTCCTCTTGGCGTATAAGGTGTCAAGCTACAAAGGATATAAACAAGGCTTTGCTTGGCTGATGATGAAATTTGCTGAGGTGATAGGATTATAATGCGAAAGAGAGAATCAACAATAGGCTCAATACTGCAAGTAAGAGAATGAGATGCAATTACAACTTAATGCCAAAAAATGTCATTTTTTCATGAATTTAGTCTACTTGGTTTGAAAAATGGGTAAACTTAGACCAAATAGACATCCTTTCAAATCCAATTTATGTGTGTGAAAGAGACAAGTTCACTTGACATTATTTCCACTTTTTGGGAGAGTCGGAAAAGAGCTTAAACAAGACTCGTTGGGAGTTTTCTAAGCGACATGTCATGGGGGAGGCCAGGGCTCCCATGCAGGACTTCTTTGAAAGGTCAACAACTTACGAACAACTGGCCAAGCTTGGGAAAATCCAGAGCTTTCAAAGTAGAGGGGGATACAATACTCTCGGAGGTTACCTTCTTAATGATGTATCAGAGAATGCCCCTTATTTGAAAGGGAATATAAGAAGGAATTCGATACCCCACAAGACCATCCCAATCAAAGGGTCCCTCTCTAAGAATTGGAGGGAGAGTACTTGGGGAGAGTAAAACTCGCCCTTGTTCAGAAGTTACATGACTAGAAATGTTAATGACATAGTAAAAAGAAGCCTCACTCCTCAAAAAAAGAGCGATCTTAGGTGAAGATTTCATCGGCATGACTGATGTGTCAATCAAAGGAGAAATAGATTGTTGGGATACCAAAGATGACTCTAAACCCGAAGGGTTATCAAACAAGGGCTACACTTCTTCTACTACCACAGTAGTAGGGCACAAGCAAGTTAAATGACCTCCTTTGCAAAGCCTACAAAGGAACTTGGGCTTACGTCCTATACATCAAGGCTTCTCAATAATATGAATTCCCCCAACGTCACTCACAATGGTTGGTGACATACTCTCATCATGACTGGAAGAGGTTGGTGGTTCATACCCCACATGATGTAGAGAGGTTGGTGATGACTCTCCAACATGGTTGAACGGGGTATGAGATGTGATGTCAGTATGACTTATAGTGACTAGAGTTGTGCCCCCAACATGACTTGCAGCGGCTGGATTTGTGGTGACGGTTGGTTGTGGAATTTGAGACCAAGGTCCCGGGAAAGACTGGTTTTGAGAAATTGCAGGCCAGGAAGGATTCTAGTCTACACCATGTCCCTTCCTGGCAGGGTAGTATCCTCTTCCCAATTGATCCATAGAGGTTTGTAAAGGCATCATCACCGAAGCAAATGTTTGTGAAGAGAAAAAGGCGTGACACATGTTACTTGGGTGAGTATATATATTTCCCCCAAACAAAGGGATTCTATGAAGGGGGTATCACGTACCATAAAAATGACTCCCTCCATATGAAATACTAGAGGATAGATGGAGGTCCATCTTGGGAAAAGTATTCATAGAAACTGACATAGCAGACGAAGAATATATGGACGGGGTGTAACAAGTAGAATAGCCACCCATTTGAGCACTTTCTCCTAGAAAAGTGAAGCTAGAATTGGATCTGTAAAAAGGGATATTCCAACCTCCCACTCTGAGAGTTGGTTGAAGGATATGACTCCTGTCAATAGAAGATGTAGAAAAAGGAGTCACCATGCCCCCAGATCCAAAACTAGGATTCATATAAGCAGGTGAGGGAGAGGATGGAAAGGGTGAAGGCACGTTTGGAATAAGAGGAAGATGATTAGAGACCCAAGGTATTGACTGAGTATCATTATTTTGTATACCATTATGAAACATGGATGGATTCATCCCCATGAAATGAGAAAATGCCATGGGGGAGGTAGCACCAAATGATGGAGTCAAAGGGACTCCACTATCCATAATAATGAAAACTCACGACACAATACAAAATCATAAGGTCAACTAATGATCAAAGAGCACACCAAAATAAACAAAAGGCTAATATGCACACAAACATGATAAAGTGGTTTAAAAAGGGCCTCTCTCCCTAAAGTAGGTATGCATCATGCAAGAGAGGCCCGAGACTCCCTGCAGAAGATTGGAGATATCAGAATTAGTTATAAAGGCCCTCATGGGATTAACAACCAGTCAGACAGAGCCCCCCGGAAAGGTAATCCTCCATAAAGGTTGTGTGTTGTCCGACCCTTATCTGACCCAAGGTTCTGTTGATGGGTCTTAAATAACTTTAACTCAACAGCAGGAACCAAACCTGCCATCGAGGCCCAATTAGACTCTGCAACATTTAATAGTGGAATGGTTCTCCAGATCTTGCGATCCGGAAAATTAATCGATGGGATTTACGTTTTCTTGTGAAGGCCTCTCCTTCAGTTCGAACATTCTCTCTTTTTGTATTTTATTTTTTGTGTGACTGGTATAAGATGGAAATCTGGTATAAACCAACTAGGAAACAAATGGGAACAAACTTAAATTACTAGAGAAGAGGCTGGGTTTGGGATAACCCTTACACCCTAGCATGCAGGCAATGAACATATACGACAGGCCTAGTACTAATACATTAACCATGTGAATATTCTAATTACTGACTTAGATACAAATTATCAGAAGAAAACATGCATGTGATAATCAACAGTAAGAAAAACAATTCACTCAACTCTAATCATCAATCACATAATAACACAAAGATTCATTTTCATCATTAAATAAAGAACTGTAAAACATTGCATTAGATAACTTATCAATAGATTTAATAGCTCTTACTCGTTACTGCATCCATTCATGAGACATAATAGGAAAGAGTTCTTCTCCACATGCAATCATAGATGCATTTGATGAAAACATAAACTTGTCTCTAGTCCAGAAAGACTTCTCAATTAAAGGTAGCTCCAAAATAATTCTTAACAAAACCAGAAATGAGAGTTTCTTGCAACAACCATCGACCCTTAACTACTCAGTCGATTCTCTTATTTATAACATAAAATTAACTAAAAATAACGGCTAAAGTGAAGATGAGTAAAACAAAATTCTTGACATGGCGTTCTCTCCTATCAATTTGTCTAAAAGTCATCTCAAGATATCACTTAAAAGGGTGATTCTTCTCGTACTCTGACCACTTGATGAACAGCTCCTCGCAAGTGTGGGCGTATGGGAATATGTGTTGTTCCATCAGGGCTGCGTAAATCTCTCTTATCTCTACCACATGTGCCCGATAATTGACTAGACTAGCACTTAATTGTTGCAGCATAGCCTGAGCTTTGACCGGGTGTTCCATAAACCGTCGCACCTAACCTGGCGCTGTGTCTGTTACCTTTGCTAGTTCTTCGGCCCGTGATGATCCTTGTTCAGTGTGCGATTTGAATATTTTGCGCAAGTCGACTAATTCATAGGGCGTTCCAAACTCAGGGATCCTGATATCCTTCATTGCCTTGTTGATTTTGACCTGGCGCTCTTCACACTCAGCCCATCTTCCCTGAACCTCCTGATGAGACTCCAACACCACATTTTCCCAATGCTTGGAGGTATCTTTCCTGCAATTAAAACATAAAATCCTTTAGATACTATGTATAGAGAAAGGCTGGGTAAAATATATGTATGAAGTGTAAGCATGAAAAATCCAAACTGGTACATACCTGTAAAGCTTTCTAAACCTGGTTATTTGATACTTATGGTATCTCTACAGCTTTTGAATTTCTTGCTTCGCTCCTGTTAGCACCGTCATTTTTCCCTCATTAGGGTGGGACTCAGTCGGGTTACGTCTGTGTGCCACAGCATGAAATACCAGGTACGGAATAATCATGGGAGTCAAAATCAAGCTAGTGGTCGGTTGGCCCTTGGAGTCGGGAAAGAATGTCAGAGTTAAACATGTGTTAAGAATACGAGTCTGTTCCAAAATAGTTGGGTCCTGTCATAACAAAATTCGTTATGTTCTTCAGCTCGAGGCAAGTTTTTTAAACAACAGTCGCGTCGGCAAGTGAAACAACCATCATCAACTCATCATGAAGGTTGGAAATATAAAAAATCATGGCGCTCATATCACATACGCCTTGCAAATCTTAACGGTTATACCTCGCATTCCCCAGAACATACTCATTGCACGGATGGGCCACATAAAATATTTAGTTCGCTTCGAAACATCCAGTCACCATGAATTTAGTGTTCCCTGGCACGTTTCCACCCACTAGACACTCTGTTATAAATTATGGATGTTCTGCATGCATTCTACTCACCAACCAAGCTTATGCATTGTTGGTAGTTCATCTCGTGAGCCCAGATTGATCAAGTTTTTCGCCTCGGGCCCTCTCCAAATACCCCCCGTATAAGACAGATACGTGTTGCACCATGGGAACATCTCAAAACATAATAAGGGGCATGTAAAGAATTAGAAGTGCCAGGATCGAGCCCCAAATAGACTGGGATTCATTCTTACTCACAGTTATCACCCCCGAGGTTTCAAAGGGGAATTCCCATCTGCGCATGGAAATGATGATATCACACCTCGTGAAGGCCGAAGTGAAAGAAGTTCCACCGGGAGGAAGGACATTGGAAGACATGCCTCCCCAACAGCGGATTCCCCAGAGAAGGGGTAGGCCAAGGAAGAACAAGAAAGCTGGGGAAAGCCAAGTCTTAAGCAAGCCGCGTGCAAGATCAGTTTCTGAGGAACTACTTGTGCATGCTATTCGGATAGAGCCTATCGAAGGCAAACGTCCAGAAAGAGGGAGCAGAACGAGGAGGACAAAAGCCATGAGTGCTAACGTTCGGGAGCCAACTCGGCAGTTGAAACAGGCACAACTCGCCCTTGTCAAACTCTATCAGGAAAACAGAGAATTAAGGAGACAGTTGCAGGAAAATACCCTTGAGGTGTCAACATCACAAGGCCATGAAGGGAACATGACGTGGATCAAAAGACAACTCCGAGAAGTGCAGGATACAATCATGCAGCTGCATGAGGCACAAAGGATGCCAGAAGAAGAGAAGGCTTGTTTCCTAGATTCTAGGGATAGTAACGAGAGAGAGGGGAAACCCAAGAGACACCTTTGCTTATAAATTTTAAGTTTTCAATGTAAACCAGGTTGGTTGGCCAAATATTGTTGAGGGTGTGTGTTGTATATAATTTGAACTTGATCAAAATCTAATGTAAAAGTCATGAAACATTGATGAAAGGATTCTGATTGTATCAGTTGGATGTATTGTTTCCTTTCTTTTTTGTATGTATTTCCTGTGTGATTTGTCCATATCTTTTCCTGTTTGATTCAGAATGAATTTTTGAGTTGGGGATTCTTTGCACAGTGCCCCTTATTTGCGTCATTCAGAAAAACCGTATTTCCTCCAAGCTATCCCCGAATCCATACTCATTGGTACTCTGAGTTGCTTTGTGTGTTTTCATTGATATCCTTCTACGAAAAACTTCCGATGTCGATCGATTTCATCATATGGTGCTTACGTGGCACAACTAGCTCGGGATACGTGACATTGAAGACCGGTGACTTAACTTGCGGGTAATGGTCGGACTTGGGACTTTATTAAAGTTGTGCACTCTAAGATAAGCCTCAGATCGTCGATGCCAAAAAAGGTATCGAGGATCAGGGATAAGGGATAAACCTATTGCATAATTTCTTTGGATTAGTATCCTCAAAACTCCCGATGCCGAAATGTTTCAGAAGTCGGTGATCGGAGAAAAAATTTAGCGTGGTCCGAATGTTCATCGTGATTTGGTCTTCTCTGATTTTGCTAAGTGGGTCGAGTATTGACTATCGGCGATATCATTTCCTTCTTCGTTAATGTTTACTCTCTTTGCCTTTTACCAATGCCGAAGGGGATCGGTCATCGACGGTATCCTTATATGATGCTCATCGCGAAAGAAACTTCCTTTTGTCGATGCTGGTGAAGATCGACGCTCGACAACTGTAGTTTCTTCAAATGATTTTCTTTCATATTTTAATTCCTTCTGATGCCGAATATTTGAGCACGTCGGGGGGAATGTTTTGGTTGTCAATTCTTTATTTAAATGTTAAGTCTTTTAAGTTATGTGTTTTCACATGTTCAAGCAAACTTTGAAAGACTTAAATGAGAATTAAAATGATAAGCAATGGAAACATTTTTCACAATGAAGTCGAATTAGACAGTGCAAAAGATCAAGTGGTACCCAAAAAGTAAAATTTGACATAGGATTTTTAAGATGTGTTGAGTGCTTAACAAATGGTGACTTACTGGGCGAAACCTTCGGGCTCATCTGATGCAAAAACTGGTGGAGAACTTAACTAGTTTTAAATTAGAGCCCCTTTTCCCTTGCATTTGAAATTCTCCGGTTGATGCCTGTGGGTATTCCTGTGGGGTTTTCAACCTTAATTCCACCTTCTTTTCATGTAACCTTGACTCATGCCCTCTTTTGACAAGAGTCTAGTAGAGCACTCACATGCGCTAGGCCTTTTGTTACCTTCATTCATTTGCTACAGTGTTGCTCCGCTGCGAGCGAGCGTCCATAGCCCTAGCGGAGTCACCCTGATATCACAGACCTTGCTTTGCTACCAACGTGTCCATAGACCCAACAAAGATATATGCATACCCTCTCCTACTATGTTCTCATTTGATATAGTTGAATTTTATTTCGGCATAATGCCCTGAGCGAGCCAGAGAGGAGGACACCTATTATTTGCAAGATGAGATGGTTAAGGTGAAACTTACTAGATTTGTATTTGAGGTGTTTGTAGTCTGTTTCAGCTTGTCGTCCTTCCCTTAAGTTTTTACCAGACCATTAGGAAGACACTTCTGACATTTCTCCAAATTTTTTCATCTGCGCAGGTTAGAGAAAGAGCCCCTCGAAACAACTGCAGTTCCCCAGTGCTTCTTGTGTTTTTGTGTGAGTGACGAATTAGGAAGAGATCTAGCTATGTCGCATGATTTGAGGTCAACCATTTTCATTCTAAACAAAATATTCAAAAGCACAGAAGTTCAAATAGAAAAAGAAAACAAAAATGCATTTCGCAATCGACCTAGCTAAAAACAAAATCATGAAATACGTATGCAAAACAATTTTTTATTTTTATTTATTTTTTAATGAAAGTATTGTTTTAGGGCTTGGCCATTCACTGGGAGGGCATCAGGTTCCCCCCTTAGATTCTGTAACCAATAAGTGTCTGCCCCAATCTTCTCAGCCACCTGGAAAGGTCCGAGACATAGATTCTGAAACTTAGAATGTTTTCCATTAGGCTCGTTTGCTCTATCCCATTTCAAGACTAAGTTTCCTACTTATAAATTATTCTCTTTATCCTTATTCTTTTCAAACCATATTTTAACTATCTGCTGGTGGGCTGTGAATTTTGATTTAGATTTCTCCCTTTCTTCTTATAACATGAGAAGGGTGTCGATTCTTTGTTGTAAGGTTGATGAGGGATGCCCCTTGGACTCCTAAGAAATTTGAAGAGATGGGAGATATAACTCGTTCGGGAGAATGGCTTCTTGTCTGTATACCAGAAAGTATGGAGAATTCCCTATAGCTTCCTTGGGTGTAACTCTATCTTCCCATAAAGCATTATGGAGAAGATTATGCCAATTCCTCTGGTTGTTTGCAACTGTTTTCTTCAATATCCTCACTAGGTTCTTATTATTTGACTCTACCATTCTGTTTCCCTATGGATAATAATTTGTAAAGTATCTAATTATGATTCCTTTGTCTAGGGAAAACTCTATTAATAAGTTGGAATAAAAATGAGTTGCATTATCAAAAAAAAGAACAGACGGGACACAAAACCTTGTGATTAGTTGTTGTTCTATGAATTGGATTACCACCTTCTCGTTTACATGAGTCAGAGGGATGGCCTTTGCCCATTTCGTGAAGTAATCGATGGCAGTAAGTATGTACTTGTGTTGTTTTGAAGATCTTGGTGTAATATCTCCTATGATATTTAACCCCCATTACTCGAACGACCTAGAAATGATCACCGATTGGAGTGGGACCGCTGCTCTCTTTTCTCTCCCAGCTCTTATTTGACAAGTTTTATAGTTTCTAGAGTATGTGTGAGAATATTTGAACAAAGTGGGCCAATAATAGCCAGATCTTAGTATCTTATGAGCAGTGGTGTCTCCTGCAAAGTGTCCACATGTAGGGCCATCATGGAGCTCCTTAAGAACTTTGTTTTCATCTTCACGTTCAAGACATCTCAAAAGTACTCCATCATAATTAACCCAGAAGAGTACCGAATTTATGAGGCGATATTGTGCAGACTTTAACCTAAGAGCTCTCCTTTCCCTAGGGTTGAGGTTTTTTGGACAAGTCCCATGGTGTAAGAGATAAGTCAGTTTCTCATACCAAGATTCTTGTCCTGGGGAAATGTATGAAGCTTCACCACACCATAATGCCATTTTATTCTCCCATCCGGGGTCTTCATTCACTTGGTCTTGAGCTTCAGCTGCCAATTTGCATAACCCTTGTGCTTTAACTAGTTTAGTAGGTTTTATATCTATATCAAATTCTTGAACTACTGCCATCCAATTTCTTCTTCTTTCCCCATCTCCTGTTGAGGAAATAGGGATCGTACTGCAGGGTGAAGTAGGATTACTTTGGTGTGGTTCTTAAGGATGTAAGATATGAAATGTTTCACTGCCTTATAAACCGCATAAGCTTGTTTATCTATAGCGAGATAGTTAAGTTCATCACCTTGGAGGTTAGTGCTCCTGAACGATATTGAGGCTTCCTTTTTTTCATCATCCATTTGAGTCAATACTATGGCTAATGATTGGTCGGAAGCGAAGGTATAGGGGAAGAAATCTTTGTTGAAATTGGGACTTCATAGCACCGGGGCTTGAGAGATTGTCATTTTAATATTGTTGAAAGCCTTCTTTCGTTCATCATCCCACTTAAACTCATCATCCTTAAGAATCATTTTTTGTAGGGGCTTGATAGTTTTCACGAAATCGGGAGTGAACTACCTTACAAAATTGATTTTCCCGAAGAACGAATGCATAGCCTTCCTGTTGTGAGGTAATGGAAGATGAGCTATAGCCTTAATTCTTTCTGGGTCTATGCGAATTCCTGCTTGAGATATGATGTGACCTAACAATTTACCTTCCTCGACACCGAAAATAGTTTTCTTAGGGTTTAAGGATATTCTATATTTCCAACATCTTTCAAAAATCTGGGTTAAGTGTTGGATGTGATGTTCTTTGTTATTTGAATACACATTCACATTGTCCAAGTACACTACTACACACTTGTTGACTAGTCCCCAAAAAACTACGTCCATGGCCCTCTGGAAGGTCGCTCCTGCATTGATTAACCCAAAAGGCATGCGTTTGTAAATGAAAGTTCCCCACTTGGTTCGGAAGGTAGTTTCCAAGAGGTCTTCCTCTGAAACCAGAACTTGGTTGTAACCTGATAAAACATCCAACAGGGAGAAAATATCAGAGCTAGACACAGTCTGCAGGAGTTGCTCCATTGGTGTGATTGGGTAGTTGTCCTTTTTTGAAGCTCTGTTGAGGTTTCTGAAATCTATGCATAGGCGAATTTCCCCAAACTTTTTCCTCACGGGAACTAAATTGGCTACCCATGCAGAGTTCCTAACCTGGAAGATAATTTTGTCATCTAATAGTTTCTTTAACTCCTGACACATGAGAGGCTCCATGTATGGGTGATACTTTCAGAGCTTCTGTTGAAAGGGTTTTACTTCAGGTTATAACGGGATAGTGTGTTGAATGATATGGGTATCATAAGTTTTCAGATCTCAGTAGGACCACACAAAGACATCTTGATATTGTGTGAAAAGTTTGAGATAGGCCTTCCTTTCCTCTTTAGATATGGTTTTGTCGAGGTTTACGTTTTTTGGATTTTCTGGGGTTCCAAGATTTATAGTTTCATGCATGGGACAGGAACTACTGGTCTTCACATTCTTAGACCCCTTAAATCGTTCCTTTAGATCAAAAAGGTTTTCTAAGTTGGTTATCCAATTCGGTATCATGTGAGAATTTGATTTGTCGATCGACTGATTTACACGAAGGTTGGTTTCCGTCGAATGTTCCTGGAATGCTTCATCGTCAATGGCCAAACCTTTAAAATTGTCCTAATTGGTCAGAAAGTTTATAGTATGTTCATCTCCCTCAAAAAAATTCCAATTAGAAATACTTTTGGGCACCGAGGGTTTATATAACATTTCTATAATGAACTGAGAAGCTTCATAATCCTCTAGAGGTGATAGCCTTGAGGCAGTGGTGGCCAGAGAATTGGCAAGAACGTTCTTCGCTCTGGAAATCACTGTAATGTTGCAAGCTTCAAAATGCTCTATTAGCTTGTGCACTTCCTATTGGTAATTCTTAAGTTGTGGAGAATTGCAATGTATAGTATTCCTTATCTATCTGACAATGATTTCAGAGTCTCTGAAAACCTTCAATTATTGGACGTTTAGGTCTATGAATTTCTTTAGCCCTTGTATAGAGCTTCATACTCGACATTGTTATTTGTGCACTCAAATTCTAGTCTACAAGACAGGAAATTGTGTTTACCTTTTGGATTAATGAGGATACACCCTGCTCCTGACCCTTCTTGCGATTTAGATCCATCAAAATATAGGGTCCACACTTGTGGGAAAAATGTATCAGCTTCCCCTTCCCTATTTCTTTCCTCTTTTCCTCCTGCTAGTTCTGTGATTTCCAATGTAGATTATTGGCAGAAGATGGTTTATTCCGCCAACTTCTCTTGAAAAATCAATTCGGATTTCTAAGTGAGAGGGATGTCAAATGAGAGAGGTAAGAATTTCCCGATGTATGAATAGCATGAATAATTTCCTAGCACAGGGAAACCTACCGATGAGGGTTTGTTTAAGGCTTCTAGATCAGTGACAGTATGTTTCATATACCTTTCCCTATCAATTCTAATCATATTTTTGTGTCCTTTTAATGGAAACCATAGGTGAGCCCAGTCTATACTAAAGTATCCATTTAACTTCTCAGACCAATATCGACTCAATAATAACCCATAAGTTTCTAGGATATCTACTACAATGATGTCAATCACTTGCACAAATTTAGGATGTGTCGCTATTCTGATCATCACATCTTTGAGTTCTCCCATGACCTTGACTTGGGTTATGTCTAGTTGTATTACATGTTTGTCACTTTTGAGAGGTACTACGTTTAGTTTTTTGCAAATAGACAGTGGCATAACATTGGAAGATGCTCCTGAATCGACCAAACAATTGTGGAGGTTTCTGTTGAAAACTTCAAACTTTAAAAGGAATGGTAGGAAAAAAGGTTTTCCTTTCTTATCTTCAGAGCAAGCATTCACTATTGGTTTATTCACTAGATATGTGGGAGATAGATTCCTTCCTAGGTCAGTGCTTGTTGTAGGATTTTCTACTAATTTCAAAGCTTGTAGAAGGAAGTCCTTTTGATGAGGGATTCTACATATGTCCATAATTGATATATTAGCCTTCAACTTCTTCAAATATTCAACTACGTTGTAATCTATCTTGGGCGATTCTTGGGTATGGATGCTTATAGGGTTCTTACGGGGAGAAAAATGTTCTTTCGGGTGATCGAGAGTTGATCTTCCTCCCGAACTTTGGGTAGTAGCAAGGTCGTTTGAGTCAGGTTGACCCCTACTTCGTGTTTTCACAACCAAGACTTCAGCAGGTGGTTCTTGAACCTCAAACATGTCATCGAAAGGCATGGCGAGGTCAGGGTCCCATATCAACATGGCTATATCTTCTGGTGGATCAATCTCTTCTTGATCAACAACATTCATAACCGAACCGCTTGATTGTTCGGTCAGAGAGACTTCATCTAGAAATCGGTTGGCCATTAAGTTCATGGCATGCACCCATTGAGGGCAGTCTATTTTAGAGTGGTTTTCCTGGTGATAAGTACAGAAAGAATCGGATGCTACATTTCCCAAATCAATATTTAAGTTAGTTTGGGGAGGTTCAATTGCTTTGAATGGTGGGTTCCTTTTAAAGAAAGGCTTATAGGGCCTTTGACCTTGGTTTACCTCCCCTGCATTTATTTTCATGTCTATGATTTCATTTGATAACTTCTTAACCATGCGTTGTAGGTATTCTATGTCTCCATTACCCTTTTCAGGACCTTGTTCTATTTGTTTCCCCATGGGTCTAGTTAACAAGAGTCCTCTTCTGGGAGGAGGTTGAACTTCTTTCTTAACTGAAGAGACCTAGCCTTCTTTACACCCTTTCATCTAGAACTCTATCATTTTGGATTCTTCAAAATTCCCAGCTAGCGTTAGTTTGGCAGCCCTCTTCACAAACATGGAAATAGAAGCTGGGAGGGCATTAACATATACTTCAATTTGCAACTCCTGAGTAGGTTTAGCTTTGGGATGTAATTTGTTTAATATGGTGGTGAATATTTGATTAAAGTCTTTGACCCTTTCCTTCAAACTCATGGTGGTAGCAAGCAACTTAGCCATGAGATCTCCCGTAATAGTTTCTTCTGCAAATTTATCTAAACAATCCTTCTGGAACTTCGTCCAACTAGTTATAGATCCTACAGGCAGGTTAAAATACCACGTGGAAGTTGAATTCTCAAAATTATAGGGGAATAGTCTACATACTACATCTTCATGTTGGACATTCATAATTATGATCACTAGTATGAATTTCTTGATATGATCTTCAGGCAATCCTGAGGTCTCGGGGTCGAACTTAGGGAGTAAATTCTCTTGATGTCAGGGAAGATTATGTACTCATCCTGGGATGGCCAAAGCATATCTAACCAACCAAGGTTGATTTTTCTGAGGTGGGTTTCCCCTTTCTTCATCACGGTCATTTATGTCTTCCATATATTCGGATCCTGAGTTAAATTCTTCTTCTTCCGAAAAATCGTTCAGCTCAGAGATACTATCGACTAGCGTTTCGGGGATTATATTAAGAGGGTGTTCGGTTTTGTTGATTGAGAAATATATTAGGTCTTATACTGTGTGCACAAAAACCTGGTCAGGGGTGTCGACCACTAGTCTGCTTACTTTTTGTTTTCGAGGAAGTATCGGAGTTGAGGACAACGCACCGATCTGTCAGGTGTATGCTCTTGTGATTCTTCTAAATTGATTTAATTCCTTGTGAGGAAGAGCGTAAGGTATATAGGGGAACAAGTGTTCTTCCTCGGGCTGGGGTGAGTCACTCGTATCAGGAGTACTCAGTGTGTGTGTGTTGTCTTGGGAAAGACTAGCCATGCATGTGGGTTGTTTTGAATCTACAGGTTGTCTAAAATATTATATGGAATATGTATGCAGCCATTCATTCTTCAGGCCCTCCTTCTAGCGCCAGTTCTGTTTATGGGTCTTAAATCCCTTTAACTCAAAAACAGGAACCAAACCCACCACCGAGGCCCAATTAGAATTTGCAGCGTTTAATAGTGGAATGTTTCTTTAGATCTTGCGATCCGACCAATTAATCGATAGGATTTACATTTTCTTGTGAAGGCCTCTCCTTCAGTTCAGATGTTCTCTTTTTTTGTATTTTCTTTTTGTTGTGACTGGTATAAGATGGAAAGTCGGTATAAAACAACTAGGCAACAAACGGGAACAAACTTAAACTACTAGAGAAGAGGCTTGTTTTGGGATAACCCTTACACCCTAGCATGCAGACAATGATCGTATACCACATGCCTAGTGTTAATACATTAACCATGTGAATATTCCAATTATTGACTGAGATATGAATTATCAGAAGAAAACATGCATGTGATAAACAACAGTAAGAAAAATAATTCACTCAACTCTAATCATCAATCACATAATAACACAAAGCTTCATTTTCATCATTAAAGAAAGAACTGTAAAACATTGCATCAGATAACTTATCAATAGATTTAATAGCTCTTACTCATTACTGCATCCATTCATGAGACGGAATAGGAAATAGTTCTTCTCCACATCCAATCATACACGCATTTGATGAAAACATAAACTTGTCTCTGGTCCAGAAAGACTTCTCAATTAAAGGTAGCTCCAAAATAATTCTTAACAAAACTAGAAATGAGAGTTTCTTGCAACATCCATCGACCCTTAACTAATCAGTCGATGCTCTTATTTATAACATAAAATTAACTTAAAATAATGGCTAAAGTTTAGATGAGTAAAAAAAAATTCTCCACGTGGCGTTCTCTCCTATCAGTTTGTCTAAAAGTCATCTCAAGATATCACTTAAAATGGTGCTTCATCGTGTACTCTGACCGCTTGATGAACAACTCATCGCAGGTGTGGGCGTATGGGAATATGTGATGTTGCATCGGGGCCACATAAATCTCTCTTATCTCTACCACATGTGCCTGATACTTGACTATACTGGCCCTTAATTGTTGTAGGATAGCCCAAGCTTTGATTGGGTGTTCCACAAACTATCGCACCTGACCTAGCACTGTGGCTGTTACCTTTGCTAGTTCTTAGGCCCATGATGAATCTTGTTCAGTGTGTGATTTGACTATGTTGCACAAGTCAATGAAGTCATAGGGCATGCCAAAATCGGGGAGCCTGATATCCTTCATTGCCTTATTGATTTTGACCTGGCTCTCTTCGCACTCGGCCCATCTTTCATGAACCTCCCAATGAGACTCCAACGCCACGTTTTCCCAATGCTCAGAGGTATCTTTCCTGCAATTAAAAAATAAAATCCTTTAGATACTGCGTATAGAGCAACGCTGGGTAAAATATATGTATGAAGTGTAAGCATGAAAAATCCAAACTAGTACATACCTATAAATCTTGCTAAACCTGGTTATTTGATACTTACGGTATCTCTATAGCTTTTGAATTTATTTCTTTTCTCTTGTTAGCACCGTCATTTTTCCCTCGTTAGGGTGGGTCTCAGTCCATTTACGTCTGCGTGCCACAGCATGAGCTATCGGGTACAGGATAATCATGAGAGTCGAAATCAAGCCAGTGGTTGGTTGGCCCTTGGAGTCGAGAAAGGATGTCAGAGCCGGTTCCAAAAGAGTAGGGTCCTGTCATAAGGGAATTCGTTATGTGCTTCAGGTTGAGGAAAGTTGTTTAAACAACAGTCGCGTCGGCAATGTTGTTCTATTTATATATTTAGTATAATGCACTCATTAATTATCAATCCGGGATTCGTAATCAACAAAGTTACAAGACACCAATAAGAAAGGTAATTCTAATGTCATGAGTATAGAACTATTCTAGATTATGCATGCTGGAAACAAAGCAAACTAGAAAATGAAAACACACTTTGGTTGTCTTTCACAGAGAGGCTATCTACTCCATTAAGGCACATGCAAGTATGAGATGGAGTTCTTTTGACAGATCAACTCTACTATCTGACCCAAGAAACTAATCATGCAATCACACTCTGAAAAGGGAATCACACATCAATCATCAAGACATAAAAGAAATCACACATCAATCATCAAGACATAAAAGAAATCACACATCAATCATCAATACATAGCATGGGCAGTTCAATAATCAATATACTGGGTATGCTGTGGTTCACAATATTCTATTGTGAACTTCACTAGTTCTTTTCCAAATACGTTTGACTACTTCTGTAAACATACATGTCCATTAGGAAAAATCAAATTCATAAGAGCAGAAACAAAGCATATGCAAAACAGAGTAAGTAAGGATCTCTAAGCAATCGTATAATCGAAATCCTAGTCTGAACTATACTGCTATGATCTGAAAGAATCAAGATTCAGCTAATCTCACGATTATGCTACTGAAATCAAATGCTAACACTAATATAAAAAGATGTTGACCTTTGTTGGGAGGTGGGCCCTTGCTTCTTCAACAGGTCAACGACTGGAGTTTACAGTAAGCTTGCTTTCAATTCACACAATACCCTTACTAAAACTTCAAAACATAGAATTAAACTATGCTAACAACTCAGCTCACATTCATTCATAAATGATCAAGACATGGAAATAAATGGAATCCTTCTATTAAACCTCAACTCATAATATGTTCTACAATATGTAACACTACTTCATATGTTGTGTTATGCTATCTCTCTACCACTTACACCATCCTTTCCATGACTATTTAAATAGTCTTAGTCGTGAAACACAAGGAGGTGAAATCTGTAGTAGATCAGTCAATTGTCAAATTTATATATTCGGTTACATATTTTAAGATTCATCCTCATGAAATGAAGTGTATGAGTATGAAGCAATAAAAAAACTAACTTAACATAACATTTCTAAAGCTTTGATGATTCAACAAACATCCAACAATTATCTTGGACACGATCTGGGGCTAAACTTGGTATATTATGGTTCCTGTATTGGTACCCGATCGTGACAGGTGAGATTCAGTAGATGGTACCGGATCCAAACAAAACACAAGTGGTTGGTACCTGACTAGAAAAGTTTGCGACCGTTGGTACTAGATCGTGATAGTGAATGGTTCAGTACCAGATATTAATGGAAGGTGCGCTTGGTACCGGATTCGGACAATGGCAATCTGGCGCATAAGTACTGGATGGATGAGCTGATATAGAAATGATGGACTCATCTAGAGGTCAAAGGTTATACTGGGAAATTTACAACATTAGTAAATGAAATATTTAGTCTCCTAGCTCAATAAACCACAAAATGCATGAATTCAATTATACTTTACCTTATGACCTCATCAATGGCTAATGGTAGTGTCTTTTGTCATTTATCCAAGCTTAGGTAGGACAACAAGCTATAAATGAGGAGTATAATAGGGTAGTGGGTATGTCAATTTAGAGGCTCAACATTCCCCCATGCCAAAGTCATTGCATGTCCTCATGCAACTGAAACAAACTCAAAAATTTTCAAAATTTGAGACTCCATTCTTTACTTTTGTGGATCAATGATGTTGATAGCTGAGGCTTCTGCTTTCAACTCCATTTTTATGACCCTAATGTATTGTAAGAGTCTTAGTACCTTCTTGATCTTATTAGAAGTATCTTCATGGTCATCTTGAAGTTGTTGGTTGGTTGCCTTCAGTTGCTCATTTTCCTTTTTGATATACCTGTCTAGTAGTTGGTATTCCTTCACTTCTTGTTTGAGTTCCTAGTTTTTCTTTTGCATCTCCCCAATATTTTTCTTCATCCGTTCTTTTGTTAAGGTCCTTATTGACCCCATTGTTTCTAGCTAGATGTATTCTCTTTCCTCCACTTCCTCCCTCATCCCACACAAAGTGATAGTAAATTTCTCCTCAGTTAGGCTAGGGATGTCATCCTGGACTGGTAAGTCTAGGGAAGGGGAGGTTGGATCCATTGGATCTTCATGTGTAAGAGGGTTGACAATTGCTTTACCTTTCTTTTCCATGCTCCTTGTGGTTCTTTTATCAGGGGGTGGTGGATCAGAAGTGCTAACCAGTTTCCTTTTCATTTGTCCTGTATGTGGAATGGTTACAGGAGGTTGCTCTATAGACTATTCATCTTTATTTTCTGAGCTATTCTTCTATTTTCTGAGCAAAATCCTAAGATGATATAGGAAGGTTACAACATACTTTCCCTCACAAGTGAGGAATCATTGTAGACTAGAAAGCATAGGATGGTATTCTTCCTTGATATAATTTCTAGAAATCCCCTTCTTCCAATCAGGGGCTAATGGTCTTCCTTTACAAATCTTTGGCATATTTCCTTATTGATTCCTACTCCTTTGAAATACTTGTCTCCTCTGCTAGGTAATCTCGTGTCTTCCCTTAAGGTTTCTTCATTGATTTTTAGTTGTAGATTTCCTATGTGCACAATCTCTCCATTGTAACCATGAATAAATGCGTGAGATACCTTCTCATGATAGCTTGTGAATTTCTCCAAAAATGGCATCCATCCCTCTCTAACATACTTATCTCTACATAGCTAGAACTCCTCAGTCTCCCTATAAATCTAGAAGACTAGTTCATGTCTACTTACAACCATCTTTATAAACTGTGAGAAAAAATTAGGCTTTAGCGCAAGGATTTAGTCAGTTATGAAGGTAAAGGTTTGGTACTAGAGATTGTAGAGAGGAGTAAGCTCGGAACTAGAGAAAGGTTGGTAACAACAGAAAAATATGGTGATGGCATCGATAATTCGAATGGTGAAAAGATGTCGCAAGGGAAAATTAAGACAAAATGAGGCTCATATGGATGGCTTCGCCACCCAGATAAGCCATTTCATTTCTTCCCGTTAGTGCAATGATGGGGATAGAATGTTGGGTGTCGAAGCATCATTTTTGTGTGGGATAGGTGATTGGACTTCTGAGCTATGAATTTGATGTTGAATCATGGCTCATGACACGAGATAAGTTCGTGATTTTCTTAAGGATGAAGCACGTTCATGGCTCATCATTACTAGACATGCTCCATATTCACACTTTTGATGTGATTTTGCCCTCAATCATTTTATAGCGCTTATGTGATGATAGGATTGATTAAGGTTAAGCATATGGGTATGAGGGAAGGGAAAGTTAGGTGCATGGTTTTAACACTAAGGTCATAAGATCTAGTATACATTTTCATACCTATTGTAGTTTTATAAGCAAAGGAAAATAAATAATACCATGTTACCTTTGCTTTTACCATTGTATAATCAATACCCATAGCATATGCGACTGCCTTTGTATTTGAAGCTTGTAGATTGTCAAAGTTCATCTTTTTAGGTTGGAGTTTTCTAGAATCTTGGTATTGGAATTTCTTGTACTTCATGAAACTTCTTTATTCTGTGCTTGTCTTCTTTTGTGTCTGGTTCTGCAAGGTTGTAAGGTGAACATGTTGGTTTCTGAAAATGAGATGTGAGTCTGAAAAAGAGTCCTGAAAGAGCTCTTTGACCCTCCCCCATGCCAAGGATGTTGCATATCCTTATGCAAGAAGTTTCAACACCTTGTATCGAAATGGAAGAAATTTGATAAGAGAAAAGAAACCAGATCAAATTCCAAAAGTACATTTATCACCTAGCATATGATCACATGCCTAAAAAATTGAAATTGCCTTTCTTTTGATGACTTATTGACAAGGGTAGCATTCAACAGTGAAAATAGGGAGGTTTTTATATTTTTGCCAGAAGAACAGATCCAACCTAACTTGCTTTAGAGATTTACTATCATTAGATGTTATGGATAAATTTCACAGCATAAGTAGATTAGACTCCCTAGTTAAAGCTCCACTCTTAAAAAGTTTCCTTCTTAGGTAATGTAGGCTTTAGATGTCAGACCGGTAAAGTTGACTTAGGGTAATTCTCAAATGGACATTTGCTTGTAGTAATTATCTTGTTTGTTAATCTGGAGTTTGTATCTTATAAGTGTCAACAATGGCCTTGCTTGTAGTATTCATTTTTTAGATGACAAAAGTGAATTTTTTAATCAGACAAGTATAGATGAGTCATTTTTCAACCAGAACCCACTTCCAGCAAGCATGTTCAGTACTCCGGTGGGGTATTTGTGATAATTAGTGAGAGACATCCCTTCCCTAGGAAGAATGCCCCATTTCCAACAGGCCTATTCAGTACCCTGATGGGTTCTCCTAGTCATACCACAGATCGGTACCCGCTGCCAGCAGACCTGTTTAGTATCCCGGTGGGTTAGTCTCTTAAACCCTTTTTCCATCAGAGGCTTCTTGTCCATAGTCACCTATTTTGGTTTTTATTAAAGAGTTCTTTTGCATGGTGACATGGGAGGCTTGTCTGAAAACCTTTTTACAGGTTGGGATGGTATTGGGTTGGAAGATATATTCTCTTATTTGAATGTCTATAAAGATTTGTCTGAAGGAAAAATAAACTTATGTATGCACATTATTTATTTAGAATGATCCAAATGTATAATTCTGTCTGATTTTGTCCATAAGAGAATGACCTAAAGTTACCTTAGAGTAATGATACATCCTCTAACATAAAAGTTTTTCTAGTGTGCCCACAACAGAGAGTGTTCATATACTCATATGTTACTCTTTAGTAAATATAATCCAATGAATACTATTGAAGTCAAGTTAGGGTGAGATAGTTACTTGTACGCTAATATATTTTTTTATCCCTTTAATCATGCTGAAATACTGGATAAAGGCAACATCTAGACTTTGAAGAAGATTAAGCATGGTTCTTTTAACAATCATAGGTAAATATTATGTCTTCTTTATCAAGCAACAAAACCAAAAGAAATTAAAAATTCTTCCTTTTAGCTAGCAACAGAATCAAAACAAATTAAAAATTCTTCCTTCTAGATAGCAACAGAACCAAAATAAATTAAAGATACTTCCCTTTAGTCAGCAACATAACCAAAAGAAATTATTGCTTCATAAGGGCTACCATTTGATGTTGCATTCAGCTTCTTGGTTCCATCTTGAGTGGTTACTGCATGGCTTCATGCTTCATAATATTTTGAAATAGGCATAGCATTCCTTGTCAATTAGGTGATGTGTCCTGATGGTACCGTATAATGAAAAAATTTTGGTACCGGACCATCATAGGACTGCTAGTACCAGACCAGAACAAGATTTCTAGTACTGGGTCAGCACATCTGGTACCAAACCAGAACAAAGTATTGTTGATGCCTACCAACTGATGTTTAGCAAGTTAGTGAAGAATCAAATAAATTATAGAAATCTACTTACAAAGATAAAATGAAAAAGTAAAACAAAAGGAGGTAAGTTACCTTCAACTTATTAACAAAACACAATCCACACCTATGTACAAAGGTTTTTAAAAGTAAATCAATCAATCAATGTGTATCAGTAGGAAGGTTTCCTTCCTTACTGATCACCTGCATATCTGAATTATGTAGTACATGTGTCAGAAATTCCTCTTTTGACAGGGGTTTGTTATAAATTCTCAATTGGTGACCATTCACAAGTAGTGGTGTCTAATGTTCGTCGATTGTCTTTATCCTGATTGAACCATTATCATAGACAATGTTAATTTCATAAGGTCCCATCCAATGAGTAGTTAACTTACCTTTGAAATTATTGAAACTGCTGTCATACAACAGGGCCCAATCTCCTGGTTGAATTTTTTTCTTTTTGAGATACTTTTCATGCTATTTTGTTCTCTGCTCTTGAATGAGGGTGGTTCTTTGAAGTGCTTCCTGCCTGATTTTGTCCAGCTCATTAAACTGCAAGAGTCTTTGTTGCTGGGCTTCATCTAAGTTCACGCCAACTTGTACTGCAGTCCTGAAGGTTTTGATCTAGAATTCTATAGGGATAAGCACATGCTTCCCGTACACCAACCCGTAAGGTGTATTTCCTGTTGTATTCCTCCAGGTGATTCTATAATACCATAAGGCTTCTAGTAATCTGTCATCCCAATCCTTGTGGTGTAGTTGTATTGTTTTAGTAAGAATGGACTCAATGACTTTGTTGGTAGACTCTACCTGTCCATTTTCCTATCGATGATAGGGTGTAGATTTCCTGTGCTTGATTTGGTATTGTTCTATAACAGTTTTGACTAGATTAGAGGCAAATTGAGTTCCATGATCAGTGATAATTTCCCAAGGTACCCCAAATCTAGTAAAAATGTCATTGAAAAGGAAATCCACCACTGATTGTTCACTTGCAGCTGGTAAAGATTTTTCTTCAACCCACTTAGTCACATAGTCAGTACATACAATTATATACCTTTTCTTTTTAGATGTAGGGTTAATGGGCCCTACAAAATCTAATGCCCATTTCTCAAAAGGCTCAATGACTACTTGGGATTGAAGTGACATTTGGTCTCATGCAGTAGGATTACCCATTCGTTGGCATTCATCGCAATTGAATACATAAGTTCTAGCATATTTGAAAATATTAGGCCAATAATAACCAAACTGTAGAACTTTATAAGAAGTCCTCTTGTCAGCAAAGTTTCCTTCACAAGGACCATCATGGCAGGCTTGCAAAATATCATGGATCTCATCTTCCCTTACACATCTTCTAATTACCAAATCTGGTCCTGTTTTGTAGAGACAATCATCATGCCACATGTAGTTTGCACTTAGCTGAATTACTTTTTGTTTTTCTCTAGGAGACAATTTCTGAGGCATCTTCCTTGTCACCAGATAGTTAGCTACATCTGCATACCAAGGAGTAAATGTAGAAATAGAAAACAAATTTTCATCAGGAAAGTTATCAATTACTGGTGCGTTATATCCCAGATGAATCATTCTAGATAAGAAATCAGCCACAAGATTATCCTTACCAGGTCTATCAATAATGTTGATATTAAACTCTTGTAATAACAACAACCATCTTGTAACTCTAGGGTTTGTTACAGGTTTGTTCATTAAGAATTTGATGGCTGAATGATCAGTTTGTACAAAAACTTGATGGTTGAATGTTCAATGTGTACAAAAGCTTGATATCCTGTAATATAATGTCTAAATTTATTGATAGCATGGACCACAGCGAGCAATTCTTTTTCTGTGACCGTATAATTAACTTTTGTTGGAGACAAATTTTTACTGACAAAGTAAATAGCATAAATCATTTGATTTTCCCTTTGTCCAAGAGCTGCCCCAAGGGCTGTGTTTGAGGCATCGGTACAGATATGAAAAGGAAGGGACCAATTTGGTCCTCTTAATACAGGGGTAGTTAACAATTTCTGTTTTAGAGTCTCAAAAGATACTTGGCATTCATCATCCCAATTAAATTTAGCTTCTTTAGATAATAAATTCAATAAAGGGGTAGCTAGGATTGTAAAATTTAGAATGAATCTTCTATAGTAGCCAGCATGCCCTAAAAAGCTGCGAACTTCCTTTTGTGAGGAAGGTATTCTGATTTGTGTGATAATATGAATCTTTGTTGGATCAACTCTCATTCCAGAACTAGTGATGTGATGTCCCAAAACAATACCTTCAGTGAGCATCATCTTTGACTTTTCATTACTTAGGGAAATATTAGTTTCCTTGTACCTAATCAAGACTTTTTCTAGACTGGTCAAAGCTTCCTGGAAGTCATTTCCATGGACTGTAAAGTCATCCATGTAGACTTCCACGCAATGATTGGTCAAGTCAAAGAAAATGGCTAGGAAAACCCTTTGAAAAGTGGCTAGGGCATTGCAAAATCCAAAAGGAAGAACCCTATAAGCATAGGTTCCCCATGGGCAGGTGAAAGTGGTCTTCTCCTGGTCTTCTAGTGCTATTTGTATTTGGTTATAACCACTAAACCCATCTAGGAATGAAAAATACTTCTTCCCAGACAAGGTATCCAACACCTGATCAATAAATGGTAAGGGAAAATAATCCCTATGGGTGGCTTTGTTCAACTCCCTGAAGTGTACACATATTCTCCACTTACCATTTTTCTTGGGAACTATGACAAGTGGAGACACCGATTGACTATCTGAAATGGGGTATATGAGATTGGCTTGAAGGAGTTTTTGCAATTCCTCTTTTATAATATCTTAGAGGCTGGATTCATCCTTCGCTGAGGTTCTCTAACTGGTCTGATTTCATCATTAGTGTAGATATGATGTGTGCATGTGTCAAGGTGAATTCCTTTCATGTCTTCATAATCCTATGCAAAGGCATCAAATTGTCTTTAGAGCATTTCAATTACTTGTGAATTTTGTTCAGGTTCCAAACTAGAGTTCATATACAAATTTTTTCTTGGGATAATCTCAACAAGTTTAGTACTCTCTTCCTTCTCTAAGGAAGATGGTGATAAAGTATATAATTGAGTGATATCAGGGTGCCAAGTTTGTTGAAATTCAGAACTAAAAATGTGTGACAACTCTGCAAAAGACCTCAGATATTCAATACAATTTGTATCAACCAAAAATAAACTTAAGAATTGTTCATCTGATTGTTCTTGCATTCCTCTTACTTGTTCAAGTGTTAACAGGGGTCTGATGCAATCTTCCTCTCCATAAGGGTTTTCTAACCAACAGGTATCTCCTGTGTCGGTTGGGCAGGAGGGAAGAGGACAAGCTTTTGGCTATGTGTGCTATTGGATATAGTCATCTCACCAGACTGACAACTGATAAAGGAATTTTCTATGGCCAGCCAAGGACAACCAAGAACCACAGGGTGTCCTGGTTTAGAGGATGATTTAGAATAGATGACTAGAAATTATGTTGGATACTCCCAAGAAGCTAGAGTGACCGTGACATCATCTAGACTTCCTGCAGGGCTAATGACTGACTTATCTGCCAACTCTATCATGGTTTGGGTTGGTCTCAACTGGTTGATTTGGAGTTTTTGCATAGTTTCAAAATGCATTATATTAATTGTTTCACCCAAATCAATGAGTGTGTTTGGTAAGGAAATACCATTAATTTCAACAATGACTACTAGGTTCCCAGGGTCATTATATTTGTATGGCATTTCAGAAATAAATTCAGATAATTGCTCCCCCACCTAAACAAGGGGAGTTTCCTTCTTTTTCCTTCCTGTTTTATTAAGGCAAATATCCCTTATGATTTTGGCATATATGGGGATATCCTTAATGGATTGCAGCAGAGGTATTTTTATACATACATTTCGTAACTCATCCTCTATGTCTTTGTGCAAGGGTAGGTCAGGTTTATTCTCTAATAATCTTTTAGGGTAGGGTGGAATATTAACTTGTTGAGGTACTCCTATGGACTAAGAAGTGGCTGGAATAGGAGGGGAAGTCTCTTCTTCTACAGGGTTGGTTTGAGTGTTTTCTTCTTCAGAATGATTATCATTTTCTTCTTGAATTATTACCCCAGGATTTGATTGATTTACGACTTTCCCTGATCTTAGTTGAATTTCATAGGTGGGAAAGGTTTGAACTTCTACATTTTGCACAGGGTGGGTGGGTCGATTATTGGGGTTAGGGATTGGCTGGGTAGGGATTGCTATTGGTCTCGGAGGGTTTTGGGAAGCTTGGTTTTGTGGTTGTTGATTGGCATTTATAGATACTTGCTGTTGCTGATTAAGGTTGAAGGGGACTGTAAATTGCTGATGTGTAGGAGATGGGAGAAAAGATTGTGTATGCAGTGGGTTAAATCCAAGTAGTAATTGGGAAATGTTTGCAGGATGTTGTGGATATGTAGGGTAAAAGGGATTCCCATACACATGCCCCCTCCAACCTTGTTTCCAAGGTTGAGGTTGAGCTTGCTGAGGTGTCCATTGTGGATAGGGAATTAGAGGAGGACCCCATTGTTGCTGATGATAATGTGCATTAGGGTCATAAAATGCATTGTGGTTTTGTGCTCTCCAAGGTCTTCTGGAAGGGTATGGTTGTTCTTGTGAGACTCCTCCTCCCCTATACATGGCTTGTAGCTCAAGCAAAGTTGGACACTCAGATGTGGGGTGCTCTAGTGTACACAGGCCACAGATTCCTATGAAATTTAATGGCCATTCTTTCTCACTGTTGGCACTAGGGAAGACCCAGGGTTCAACGATCAAGAGTGCACCAACAAAATCCTAACTACCGGCCCTTTCAGAAACACCTGCGAAGTAGATGAAGTCTCACTCGAGGTAGAGGCAGGGGTGGTTGCAAGACTCAGATGTCCACAACCTTAGCTGGGACACAGATATGTGATTATACAATTAATAGAGCACTCAGCATCGATAGTTCACTTAGAATTAACCCTTATCTTACTTCGCAAGTAGCACAAAGCATCACAGTATATAATTAGATTTAATATGACTTAGCACTTAACCACGGAAAGATAGATTGGATTCACCAGATTAGACACTAAGCATCTTATATATTAGATCTAACATTCATTCATATATCATAAGTACATAGCATAACTATATCTATCTAAACACATCAGGGTATTTAACATCAGATCGAAGCACATAGCACAACACACAAAGCTACCGTGGTTCACCCCCACCCTAGGGCTACGTCCACAAAGTATTCTTATTTATATTATCTTGGTCAAATGGTTATAACACAGAGCTTCAATGACCCTTACTTCGCACAGGATAGAAGATCTGTGCAGCTCGCTAGATTCTTCTTCCTTGCACTTCAGCACAAAACTACAACAACTTGCACTGAGCTTTTCAAGCTTCTTACAATCATGCACAGATCACTTGCAATATACATCCGATCACACAGATCCAGTTACTAGAACTAAGCCTTTAGCTTTACATCACATAGATGTACTACCATCCCTTACTTACATTGCCTAAGTATCTATTTATACATTAAAAAATGGGCCTAAGCATGAGTAAACCCATGGGCTGACATCCCTTTCCCATTACATCAACCCAAAAACCCTAAAAAGGACCCAAAAATAGGTCTTGCTCCCCCAATTTCCGCTTCGCGTTGCGCTCCATCTTTGACTAGCTATCACAGTCCCAAAAATGGTCAAATATGACTCAGTATTCCTCAAAACTCGGTCAAGGGCCAACAGGGCCCCAACACTCACCTGTGACTCATCCTGAGTCACTCAAGTCTGACCAATTCTACTTCAAACACGTCGATTTTGGCTCGAGACGCTTCGACCTGCTACTTTGTTATTTCCTCTTGCTCGACAAACTCCTGGATGAGTGTGTTATTGACTGGTCCCTCTAGGAATTGTTCTTCTATAATCACAACCTATTCCAACTCTGTTCCTTGGTTCTCAATCTCTAAGAATAGCTGACATGCCTTATCCTGCAAAGGTTGAAGTTGTTGAGTTACTTCCATTACCTTGCTCTGGATCATGTGGATCTACTGTTGTGTGATGCGTTTCTCGTGGGATTGCTTCATTTTCTCTATGGTTGATAGGGCCTTCAACTGCATCTGAAGTCTATCTGCATGTTGCTTCACCTCCTGGAGCTGCGACTCTAGGTTATGCAATTCCGGGTTCTCGGTTAGGTTATCATGTATTTGCGCACTTCTGCTACTTAATTGTTTGCATTCTTTGGTGAGTGCTTTAATCCTTTCTACTATACTCCGGGCAATTATTTCTCATTGGTCTCACTCTTTTTGGGTGCTTCAGATGATATGAAGCTCTAAGTCCATGGCTCTTTGTTGAAGTTGTTGAATAACTTCAACAAGCTTCATCACTTGACAATCTAAGGGTTCTTCGGCCTTCTGTTCTAAGCCATTCATAGAGAGAAATGCTCTATTGACAGCTTCTTCGATCCTGACTTGCTTCGCGAGAAGCTGCTCCTTCTCCTTTTGGATTTTTTCTCTATCTTTGTCGAATTTTGCTTGGATGGCCTCCTTCTCTTGTTGTGAAGCTCGACACTACTCTATGATTTCCTCCTGTTCTTGTTTTAGGGCCTGGGTGGCCTGCGCTATTTCTTCTTTTGCTTTCTAAAGGCGTACTTCGAGTGTGTCAGCAATCCTACGGAGTTGAACTGGTTCATCTCCTGCTTCTGTTGTTCCTTCTGGTAGGGGCGCAATGGAAACTGCACAACTCGATTGAAGTGCTTTCTTTAATCCTTGGAGTTCGATTTCAATTTTGTTGTTCATGGCCTCTTTCTTGGCTACCTGTTTTTCTATTATCTCTTCGATAGCTCCGTTCATAGTCGTGAGGAGAAAGCTAAATTCATTTGGGGTGAGTGTGGTCGTCAGTTTAATCACAGATGCTTTCGACTTCTTCTTGGAGGAAGGTTCTGGAGGTGAACACTTTATTTTCTTTATGATCTCTACTTCATCCTCTGGCCTTTGTTCAACTTCTTGGAAGTCTTCGTTATTACCTCCTTGATTGGGTGTGGCGGAATCCATCCTTACAGATCTACTGTCAACATACTGGATTTCCTCATATTTCTTTATCTGCTTGGTTTTCTTCGCCTTACTGGGCCCAGGTGTATTCTGTGCAGCTTCTGGGCTATTGATGTCAGACATATCTGCTGGATCTGCTGAGATAATTAGGTCCTCTGACCATTCCTTGGTGATTTCTTCCAGGTCTTCTCCTGTCGGTTTATAATAGGACTGAAGATGTTCTTGATGTTCATCAGTGCGTGGAGTTAGGTATATAAAGTGGAAATCCACGTTGAACTTTATCAGAGGTCGAAACCTTTGTAAAGTGTTCAGGGTTATGTGAGGTTCACCCCCTATGGCTGCTTTCAGTTGTTTATAGTATGTATGAAAAACGACATTTGATTGCCATTGCTTGTTCATATCATTCAAGTACCATAAGGTACTGAACTTCACGGCTAAGGGATCAAAAGGGTCGAGGTTCGGGAAGGTTGCGCCTTCCGGTAGCTCCCATGCAACAAAAGCGATCAGTATTAGGAGCCAGCTAAAATGGAATTCATTCCCTTGATTCTGGGCTTCTCTGCAGTCAATCTCTAGTTGGTTAACCAGGTACTTCGTCGAGTTCATCTGTAGTCCCTCTGCACATTTTCCTGTGAGCTCAACTACAAAGCCTGATACTTGAGTTGGCATGTTCTTACATACTAATTTCCCTACTATCAGGTGGCATGCAAGGCACACTATGCCACTCTCGATAGAGGCTACCTTGTAGCCCCGCGTGCCCTTCTCGACATTGCCATAAGCTTCTTTAATCTTCTGTGAAAGAGTGCGGTCTGCGGTCTTTCCAAGGTAGTAATCCTGGGGATTAGGGCCCTGTACAATAAGCTCGGTGATCCTATTGATCAGCGTCATATCAATAGTTATGCGGTGGTTTAACCATAGGTATCCTCCATGGTAACTTGCTAGTAGCAATTTTACACAAGCATTCACCTCTTTGTGTATGCCGAAGTGTGGTATTTTCATAACGCTGAGAAAAGTAGACTACTCGAGGTTCATCGTCCATTGCTAAGGGAAGATCTTGGAATTCTTTCCCTTGGTTCTGGTTAAGTACTTGTGCGAGGAAAGCATGTTGTAAGCTTTACGGTCTCCCAGGTTGAAGTCACAAAACTTCAACGCCGCAACCTTGTCTTGATTTGCACGGTAGGTGCGTACTCCTTTTGGTAGATAAGCAATGACTAGGGTGTATTCAAATTCTCGAGGGGCGTTGTCCTGATTAATCGCACTGCTCAGAGGGGGTATGTAAGTGGGTAGGATGGACGATACTAACTTCGCATTGGTTATGTCGTCTTTATGCTTAGTTCTTCTTTTTGCATCGACTCGAGATGTTCCTGCTCAAGCAATCGATGGGGAGACTTGCATTCCTCTCATCAATGATGCATGTAAACCCATAGACAACCCTCTTTCCGACATGACTCATTCGGTTCTGAGGCTAGCGAGTACCTCTCTTACAGATTCTTCAGCTGCGCTAAGCTCGTCGGACATATATGCTCAAGGAAAATAATCATGGTCACCCTGGTCTTAAGCATTGTACTGGGATAAATAAAAAAGGTGTGACGATCACTGTAGACAGTTGCTAATCTGCGAGCTTCAACTTATTAATTGGAAAAAGTGTTCTTCGGACATGGCGCGATGAGATAAATAGGCAATCTCAGCAACGGTCTTCTTGCAACGGACATGGAGCCTTCATTAACTCCGTTCTATCCATTCTGGTGCTATCCAACAGTCTAGTGGTAACCCATAATTGCTTTTTGACCTGTTCGGAGTGGCATTCAAATGGACATATTGGCTTCCAACGGCTATATTTCTTCACCATGGTGAAGTGACCCATGTCATTGTTCTGATATCTCAGCGAAGCTCGAATTCTGCAATTTCTCTTTTTGTGAAGTTCCATCTAGACTCTCCTGTAGTTTTTCCATATTATCCTTCTTCTTACTTAACTTTCTAGATTTCTTTCCAGTGAGCTTTGTCTCAGTGGTTCTTTTCATATTCTGATTTCTATTTTCCTTGGATATATTCACTTCGCGTTGTTGATGTTCTTTCTTAGGGTTCAGGGATAACGTCTCTTATTTATCTGCGATGGAGACTTCAATCTTCTGTGAATCCTCTGGTGTTCTGGTAACTTCAAAATCTAGGTTTCTAGTGTGAAATGGCTTCGATCTATTATTTTGATCTTCAACCAAATGCACGATCTTTCTGGTCATGAAGTCTTTTAAATCTTGTCTATGTTGTTCTAAAACTTTTTCTTCTACCTTCTTTCTAGCGTGATCTCTTTCAATCGAAGGATTTCCAAATAACATAGTAAATGGGGCACTGTCCTCAATAAATTTGATGATTTCAAAATCTTCCTCTGTCGGAGTTCCATTGACATTCGTAGATATCTGAGTGAGCCTTCCACACAGGTTTACCATTTTTCCTCTAAATAACCCTATTCCACTTAGGGATGGAGTCATAGCAGGTCTCCCTATAGCTTCCCAAGTTCTTTCTGTCATGACATTCACCTGTGTTTCCTCATCCAGAACACAGTCAATGTCGAAGTCTTCTATTCTTACTTCGATGCATTCTTTTCCTTTGAAGATCTATGATAGCCTAATATGTCAGTGATCATTCAAGGTTTCTTTCATCTGTAGTAACATCTTCTCTAATTCTTTCTGGGTTTCTGCTATTTGTGGATCTGCCTTAAGGTTTTCTTCGAGTAGATTCATTTTTTCAAGCCTGGCAATCATTCTAGGGCAATCCAATACTTCATGGTCCAAATCCTTGCAACATAGACAACTCATTCTTCCACCAGGGCACTCCTTAGCTAGATGTTCTAGTTTTCTGCAACTGTAACATAGGGTCAATCCTCTCTTTGTTTTAAATGATCCCCAACCTCTTTTGTACTATGCACTAGGGTCATGGTAGTTAGCCTACAAACATTTCTTTCTAGGATCCTGCATCCATCTGTCAGTCCAAAAATTCTTTCTATGCATAGGTATAACATATCTACCATTATTCTTATCAGATATATCAAACTTTATTTCATCTAACAATGCCCTAGTTTTCAGAATAGGACAAAATCTATCAAGCATACCTAAATTCATGCTTCAAAAACAAAAATTTTCACTTATCTTACCTATATAGAGCACAAAGTTTTCAAATCTAAGACTTTTAACTATTCTTACCTTTATCATAGAATAGAGCTTACATATCTTACCTCTTTTCTGCAGATCTGACCTCTTTCTTTCAGAAATTTCCACTTTTACTTTTCTTAGAGAACATAGCGTTCAGATCTCGCTTCTTCTCTTCAGATCTGATCTAATTCAGAGATTATTTTGCACAAAGCTTCTTCTTATTTAGTTCCCATCAATCACAGTTTCAGTCCCAGCAACGGAACCATTTGTTGGCACAGGGGCAGACCCAGGGTTCAACGCTCAAGGGCGCACCAACAAAACCCTAACTAATGGCCCTTTCAGCAACACCTGCGAAGCAGATGAAGTCTCACTCGAGGTAGAGGCAGGGGTGGTTGCAGGACTCAGATGTATGCAACCTTAGCTAGGACACAGATCTGTGATTATATGCTTAACATAGCACTCAACACTGATAGTTCACTTAGAATTAAACCTTATCTTACTTCGCAAGTAGCATAGAGCATTGCAGTATATACCTAGATTCAAGAAGACTTAGCACTTAGCCACAACAAGATAGGTTGGATTCACCATATCAAACAATAAGCATCTTATATATCAGATCTAACGTTCATTCATATATCATAAGCACAGAGCATAACTAGATCTATCTAAACACATCAGGGTATTTAGCATCAGATCGAAGCACATATCACAACACACAAAGCTACCATGGTTCACCCCCACCCTGGGGCTAGGTACACAAATTATTCTTCTTTATATTATCTCGGTCAAGCGGTTACAGCATAGAGCTTCAATGACCCTTACTTCACACAGGACAAAATATCTGCACAGCTCGCTAGGTTCTTCTTCCTTGCACTTCAGCACAAAACTACAACAACTTGCACTGAGATTTTCAAGCTTCTTACAATCGTTCACAGAGCACTTCTAATATACATCCGATCACATAGATCTAGTTACTGGCACTAAGCCTTTAGCTATACATCACATAGATGTACTACCATCCCTTACTTACATTGCCTAAGTATCTATTTATAGATTACAAAATGGGCCTAAGCATGGGTAAACCCATGGGCTAACATCCCTTTTTCGTTACATCAACCCAAAAACCCTAAAAAGGACCCAAAAATAGGTCTTTCTACCTCAATTTCCGCTTCGCGTTGCGCTCCATATTTGACTAGCTGTCATAGTCCCAAAAATGTTCAAATATAACCAAGTATTCATCAAAACTTGGTCAAGGGCCAACACTCATCGTGCTTCTTTCGACATCTAGGACAAAATATTGATAAAATAGTCTCTTCTTCTTGTTTCTTTTTCAGTTTTAGGGTATCTAACTGGTTATTGATTGTGCTCAAGATGTCTGTTTTAAAGTTCTCTAATAAGTTTCCTAACTCAATTCTGGTGACAGTCTCTGAGCTTTGTCTTGTATTTATTCTAAAAGAATCTCTTAGTGCTTTGCCTGTGTTAGCTTGTCCTCTTGAGTATCTTCTACAGTAATTTGCAATCTCTGCAAAAGGCTTTTGGTGCACATCTCCTAAACTTAACAAGTTTAAAACTTCTATGCAGTCATCTCTAATACCTTTCAAAAAAACAGTTCTTACTACAGCTGGGTCTGTGGTGAATAATTTTGATTTTTGATAGTTGTATAAGAACCTTTCTAAGTAGTCTTTAGGGCTTTCATCTTCTGTTTGTTGCATTTTAAAAATGTCATTTTTAGCATTATCCTTACAATAGTTTTGGCATTTCCATAAAAATGTGTCTTTCATCTGATCCCAAGAGAGGATTGTATTTTCTCCTAAGCTCATGAACCATCTTAAGGTTGAATCCTTCATTGTAGAAGGAAAGAGCTTAAGTTTTTGGGCATTGTCTGAGTAGTTATAGCTTCTACATAGTATGTCAAACTCGAATAAAAATAAGTCCGTATCTTCAATTGACATACCTCTGAAAGTGGGTAACAATGATAGTGGGATATTTTTCATGTTGATGTTTCTAGAAATATCCAAGATTGGAAACCCAAAGGTCTCAGTCTCAGTCTCAGTGGTTGCATTTCCTTATTCTTCTTCCATTCCACTGATAGATGGTTCAGAAACTAGATTTTGTGTGTCTCCTAAATGTTCAGCAGATTCACGTTCTGCCTGCCCCAATGTTGATTCTTCTGTTTTAAGTTCTTCTTCAGGAGCCTCACTGGCTCCCC
>JZKD02S1888335.1:4192145-4214750 GCA_000966675.3 Picea glauca | reverse complement strand
GTTTTTGAATCTTTAGAGATTTAAAATCTACCCTTATTATCTCTATATCTATGCATAAAATGGAAATTTGATTCTTAACTGAATTGAAATCCTAATTCTATCTAGAAGGTATGAAGGTAACCTGGCTTCGGAGAACCCCACTCTAGTGGCCATGTGGCTCTTCATTCACGTCTTAAACATTTTATCCTCCTCCCTCAAGAAGCCTTTAAAATCATTCAAAAACTATGCAAACAATCTAAGCTAAAAATCGCTTCCTACCGTTTACAACTCCCCAACAATGGCGCCAAAATGTTGTGCTATTTATATGTTTAGTATAATGCACTCATTAATTATCAATCTGGGATTCGTAATCAACAGAGTTACAAGACACCAGTAAGAAAGGTAATTCTAATGTCATGAGTATAGAACTATTCTAGATTATGCATGCTGGAAACAAAACAAACTAGCAAATCAAAACACACTTTGGTTGTCTTTCACAGAGAGGCTATCTACTCCATTAGGGCACATGCAAGTATGAGATGGATTTCTTTTGACAGATCAACTCTTCTATCTGACCCAGGAAGCTAATCATGCAATCACACTCTAAAAAGGGAATCACACATCAATCATCAAGACATAAAATAAATCACACATCAATCATCAAGACATAAAAGAAATCACACATCAATCATCAAGACATAGGATGGACAGTTCAATAATCAATATATTGGGTATGTTGTGGTTCATAATATTCTATTGTGAACTTCACTAGTTCTTTTCCAAATACGTTTGACTACTATTGTCAACATACATGTCCATTAAGAAAAATCAAATTCATAAGAACAAAATCATAACATATGCAAAACAGAGTAAGTAAATATCTCCAAGCAATCATATAATCGAAATCCTAGTCTGAACTATACTGCTATCATCTGAAAGAATCAAGATTCAGCTAATCTCACGATTATGCTAATGAAATCAAATGATAACACTAATCTACAAAGATGTTGACCTTTGTTGGGCAGTGGGCCCTTGCTGCTTCAACAGGTCAGTGACTAGAGTCTACATTAAGCTTGCTTTCAATCCACACATTACCCTTACTCAAACTTCAAAACATAGAATTAAACTATGCTAACAACTCAACTCACATTCATTCATAAACAATCAAGACATGGAAATAAATGACATCCTTCTATTAAACCTCAACTCATAATATGTTCTGCAATATGTAACGTTGCTTCATATGCTTTGTTATGCTATCTCTCTACTACTTCCACCATCCTTGCCATGACTATTTAAACAGTCTTAGTCATGAAACACAAGGAGGTGAAATCTTTAGCAGATCAATCAATTGTCAAATTTATATATTCAGTTACATATTTTAAGCTTCATCCTCATGACACGAAGTGTATGAGGATGAAGCAATAAACAAACTAACTTAACATAGCCTTGCTAAATCTTTGATGATTCAACAAACATCCAACAATTATCTTGTACACGATCTGGGGCTAAACTTGGTATATTTTGCTTCCTGTATTGGTATCGGATCATGACAGGTGAGATTCGGTATATGGTACCATATCCGAACAACACTCAAGTGGTTGGTAGCGGACTAGAACAATTTGTGGCCGTTGGTACCGGATCGCGACAGTGAATGGTTCGGTACTAGATCTGAATGGAAGGTGCGCCTAGTACCGGATTCAGACAATGGCAATCTGGTGCATAAGTACTGGATGGCTGAGATGATACAGAAATGTTGGACTCATCTAGAGGTCAAAGGTTATACGTGGAAATTTAAAACATTAGTACATGAAATATTTAGTCTCCTAGCTCAATAAACCACAAAATGCATGAATTCAATTATACTTTACCTTATGACCTCGTCAATGGCTAATGGTAGTGTTCTTTGTCATTTATCCAAGATTAGGTAGGCCAAAAAGGTATAAATGAGGAGTATAATAGGGTAGTGGGGATGTCAATTTAGAGGCTCAATAGGCAAGTGCAACAACCATCATCAGCTCATCATGAAGGCTGGAAAGATAAAAAATCACGACACTCGTATTAGATACGCCCTGCAACTCTTAACGGTTGTACCTCACATTTAGTTTGCTTCAAAACATCCAGTCGCCATGAATTCAGTGTTCCCTGACACGTTTCCACCTACTGCATGCTTTTTTATAAATTTTGGATGTTCTGCATGCATTCTACTCACCAATCGAGCTTATGCATTGTTTGTAGTTCGTCTCGCGAGCCCAGATTGATCAAGTTTTCCACCTCGGGCCCTCGCCAAATCCACTGCGTATAAGAAAGATACATGTTGCACCATGGGAACCTATCAAAACATAAGAAGTGGCATGTAAAGAAGCAGAAGTGCCAGGCTCGAGCCCCAAAGAGACTGGGATTCGTTCTTACTCGCAGCGAGCATCCCCGAGGTTTCAAAGGGGAATTCTCATCTGCGAGCGAAAATGATGATATCACACCTCACGAAGGAAAAATTGAAAGAATTAACGCTGGGAGGAAGGATGTTGGAAGACATGCCTCCCCAACAACACATGCCCCGGAGAAGGTGCAGGCCAAGGAAGAACAAGGAAACTGGGGAAACCCAAGTCTTAAGAGAGTCGAGCGCAAGATCGGTTGTCAAGGAACTACTTATGCATGCTATTCGAATAGAACCTATCGAAGTCACACCTCAGGAAAGAGGGAACCAAAGTAGGAGGACAAAATCCATGGGCGCTAACGTTCGGGAGCCGACTCAGCAGTTGAAACAGGCACAACTCGCCCTTGCCGAACTCTATCAGGAAAACAGAGAATTAAGGCGACAGTTGGAGGCAAATACCCTTAAGGTGTCATCATCACAAGGCCGTGATGGGAACATGACGTGGCTCAAAAGACAGCTCCGGGAAGTGTAGGATAAAATTTTGCAGCTGTGTGAGGCACAAAGGACATCGGAAGAAGAGAAGACTCGTTTCCTAGATTCTAGGGATAGAAACAAGAGAGTGGGGCAACCCAAGCAACGTCTTTTCTTATAAATTTCAAGTTTTCAATGTAAACCAGGTTGGTTAGACAAATAGTGTTGAGGGCATCTATTGTATATAATTTGAGCTCGATAGAATTCTAATGTAAAAGTCATGAAACATTGATGAAAGGATTCTGGTTGTATCAGTTGGATGTATTGTTTCCTTTATTTTTTCTATGTATTTCCTATGTGCTTTGTCCATATATTTTTTTATCTGATTTGAAAAAAAAAATTGAGCATGGGATTCACTGCGCAGCGCCCCTTGTTTGCATCATTCAGACAAACCATATTTCCTCCAAGTTATCCCCGTATCCATACTCAGTGGTACTCCAAGTTGCTTTGTGTGTTTTTGTTGATATCCTTCTGCGAAAAAACTCTGACGCCGATCGATTTCATCATACGGTGCTGACGTGGCACAACTAGCTTGGGATACATGACATTGAAGACCGGTGACTTAGCTCGTGGGTAATGATCGGACTCAGGACTTTATTCAAGTTGTGCGCTCTAAGCTAAGCCTGGGATCATCGATGTCAAAAAGGTATCAGGGATCGGGGATCGGGGATAAACCTATTGCGTAATTTATTTGGATTAGCGTCCTCAAAACTCCCGATGCTGAAATGTTTCAGAAGTCGACGATCGGAGACAAACTTTAGCGTGGTCCGAATGTTCGTCGCGATTTGGTCTTCTCTGATTTTTTTAAGCGCATTAGGTATCAGCTATGGGAGATATCATTTCCTTCTTTTTTAATGTTTACTCTCTTCACCTTTTACCGATGTCGAAGGGGATCGATCATCGATGATATCCTTGTATGATGCTCATCACGAAAGAAACTTCATTTTGTCGATGCCGGTGAAGATCGATGCTAGGAAACTACGGTTTCTTCGAATGATTTTCTTTCATCTTTTATTTCCTTTCGATGCCAAATATTTGAGAGCGTTGGGGGGAATGTTTTGGCCATCGATTCTTTATTTAGATGTTAAGTCTTTTAAGTTATGGGTTTTCACATTTTCAAGCAAACTTTGAAAGACTTAAATGAGAATCAAAATGATAAGCAAAGGCAACATGTTTCACAATGAAGTCGAATTAGACAGTGCAAAATATCAAGTGGTAACCAAAACGTAAAATTTGACATAGGCTTTTTAGGGTGTGTTGAGTGCTCAATAGGTACCTACAGAATAACCCCTGCAAGTAACCTATGTGGTAACTATGTCAAGCAGCTAAGCAACCACAATATAGCCGATGCGTAGGCGAACAGTCGTAAGTAAGGTCTACGATATGGGCAGGGTAGCAAAGCCCAAAACCTCAAAAGAATCGCCTCTCATAGAGGTAAAGGTACTAGAAATATCTCCATATACAAATATATCCTCGTAAATATATCTAACGCTAAGAAGGTACTGGGGCGATATCCCCTCAACCAACTTCATGCAACCTCATGCCTAACTCCAGTGTAAGAGGAGCCTCCTGACATCACCAATTATACAATGGATTTCACCAATCCATTAGTCAGACACATATGTTGATTTAATAGCCTTAGAGAAGTTTACTCACAAAATCCTATTCCAAGGCTCTAAATCCTAAGCTAGTTTGTGCACCCTAGAAAATAAAATTGTTTCTAATCAATTTTAAATTATCATCATTGCTTTTAGTGGCCTTTCTTACTCAAAAAGGTGTGGTAGTGAAACTGATGATGTTATGACACAACAAGTAAAATAAATGAATATGAATAAAATGCAAAATCCTAACTTCAATTCCCAATAAATGATAAGCTTTTCAAAATGAAAATTTTAATTTAATTCTGCAATTCAAAATAAGATGCAATATTTTTGTACATGTACTAAGATCAAAGATAAGAACCCAAAATATCAAATGCCAACAATGCAAAATGTTTAATATTTTTGTATTTTCAATATAAAAGAATGAAAATGCAAGGATTGAACATCAACTTGATATAAAGATTATATTGAATGCAATTAGAGACAAACCAAGTAGGATATCAAGAAGCAAACACCCAGCCTAGGATGCAAGGAAAATCAATGAAAAAGATGATGAGAAAGGAACTACCCAAAAATTCAATGAGAGAAAGGTTTCATATCACTCTGCAGGCACTTAACAGTCATAACAGAGACCTAAGAAGACTCAACAACCATCAAAACTTACCCAACAAATATCAAACTCAACAACCAAGCACACAAGAATGATGTACGCGACTGTTTAGGATAAAACTGTGTATATACGCTTCTTGCATAAGGACATCACGCGTATGTATGCGACTATCAAGAAAAAACCCGCATATATGTATTAAAACACTGCCAAGTTAAGGATAAGGCTAAGAAACTCAGACTCAAAATGAACAGAGGCTGTCAAGCAATCAGACGACAAGAAACTCAATATAAACAAGATAAATCAAAGGATAAAAACACTCCAAACCCTAAAAAGAAGATTATATCCCCAGTATGGTCGTTAATTTTGTTACGAGGAAAATCTCTCTATGGCATGGGGTAAACCACAACAGAAGGAAATGACTGTAGAAATCAAATCTAATCTCAAGTATGCTATATAAAAAAATATGCTAAAAAGAAAAGATAAAGAGCCTACATTGTCCAAACACTCGATGAAGTCCACCGTTGAGCACTTGACCCAAAGAAATACACCTGCAACTTGTCCTCAACAACCAAGAAATGCAAGCATATGGTGATAATATAAAAATTTAGCACATTCAATAGCATAATCCATCAATATTCATAACAAATCTGCCCATGGAATAACAAATTAAATATTTGCAAGAAATTAATTGGACAATAAAAGAGTATTTCTATTAAAATGTAATCAACAAAAGTGTATGAATTACAAACTTCTGTGTCGACACGATTCAGAACTGAGAAACTAAGTCCCTTCCAGTTGGGCCTCCACCACTTCAATCCTCCACGAAAGGCAATCTCATATAAGAGAGCCAATGAGGTTCTCAATCAAGTAGGGAAGAGCTTGGGGGTTGAACAATGTTTTCAGACTTAAAAGGATAAAGGGATGCAAACTCAATATGAAGTGAATAATTTCTCCATAGTAACTTTTCTCTCAAAGTTGAATTCTTCTCCTCTTTTCCACAACTTGGATATGGCCCATTTATAGCCTTCAAATGGAACTAAAGAGTCGTTTCAGAATGTTTTCAGTATATGGAAGGTCAAGGATCATGGATCTCGTGACGTGACATGGAAACCCGACACCATGTTTTAATTTTGGGCACAAAACCTGATGTACGTGGGTTGTAATGGTGCAACCTGTGTATACGCATGTTGTATAATAATTAGGGCACGCATATGTGGAAAAATATTATTTTTATCTTTGGGAACTGCAAAAAAGGGACTTCGAGTCTGCATAGGGAAATGGAAAAAAGGCCCTCTGAGCAAATTTGCATAGGGTGAGGTAAATATTTCTATAACATTGACGAAAATACCATATCATTGTGATAACCCAAATGCAACCAGAAATATGAAACCATTTTGAGCAGGTCCAAATGAGCATAAAAGGAATGTTGAGTGATCAAAATGTGAGATGACTCAAATGGTGAAAACAACATGCATGCGACGAATCGATAAGTAAACATGACGCAGCAACCCCATGACCAAAATACTAATGGTGGAAACCAAATAAGAAAAAGGAAAATCATCCAACCAAACCCTGAAGAACAAAATGAAATGTGAGAAAAGGCATTATTTCCAAAATTAAAGGGATTTGTTAAAGCCTTAAATGGAAAGACGTCGAGTAAAGGAGTGTAAAGGTAAGGATTTTCTTATTTTAGTTTTATGTTTTCACTTAATATTTTAGGAGTACAACTCTTAATATCTAAAAATGATTAGTTATTCATTCAGTGGTACTCTTTACTTATCATAAAAAGTAAAAAAGAGAAAAGAGACGAAGTTCATTAATGAGACAAAGCTTCTAATCAGTTATGAAATCAAACAAAGGCCTAGATATTTATTTAAACCAAATCTTTGCACAAATTTATTCCTAGTCTCTCTTTAAAGTTATCATTGTGTCACTATTTGTGAGTATTTATGTACCCTTTAATGAGAATCACATACATTGACCTGTTGTCAGCGAGCATCCATAGCCACAATGGTTTTGTTTGTTCTTCTTTAAGTAATTTCAAGTTCCTTATTTGTAAATTTCACCCTTTAGATTCTATTTATAAGGAATTGTGCTAAGAAATTGGGTGATGGAAGCAGGGTATTCTTAGAGTTGCTTTGATTGGAAAAAACTTTGGTAAATAAAAACCGGGCCTACATTTTTCTCCCATTTCCAATTATCACTAATGTCAGTTTCATGTTATGATGTGATTGGTTCTCTTAATGATGATGTTAAATCAACACTTAACTTATATTGAATAAGAAATAACTTCCTCCATAACTAAAAAGATACTTAATTGTATGGTAAAAATAAGAAATCCCTTAGTGTAAGACATGCTTCCTAGTATGTTAACCAAATGTAGAGAAATAACATCAAAATCAACGCAAAATAAAATTGAAATAAACCAAAAGGAATTGTACAAATAGCAAACTTGAAAGTAAAAAGAAATGAAAGTCATGAAAAGGATTTCAAGCATAAGGAAATAGGAAAATTTTGGATTTTTTTTTATGTTACAACAGGTTCATTGAAATGTTGGGGGCGTTGTGAAAATGTGTGTCTCCAAATTGGTTAGTACAACATGAAATCTCATATGTTTGTTATAAACATGGGTGGTTGTGAAATTTTTCTAAGTGTGGAATGGTTACGCATTCTCGGTCCCATCCTCATGGATTTTGAGGAATTAACCATGCAATTCCAATAGGAAGGTCAACAGTATATGTTCCAATACATCACAACAGAATCCTCTGAGATCATCAGTTCCCATCGAATGGAAAAGATCCTCAAAAAAGTTCATTCGTGAATTATTTCCAAACTCCATGCCATTGAAGCATTTGAGACACCCTTTGTTCATATTGACCTCCAATCTATCCTCTCCAAACACCAAACTATTTTTTCCACTCCCCATGGACTTCCCCCTTTCTGCGGTGTTTATGATCATTCCATTCCTCTAGTTCTGGGAAGTCTTCCCCCCAATGTTTTCCCTTATTTCCATCCCTTTTCCTAGAAGAATTAAATTGATAAAATTGTTCAAGAATTTCTCGAAGTGGGTGTCATTCACCCTAGAACCAACCTATTTTCTTCTCCTGTGGTCATGATCCTCAAGAAAGAAGGCATGTGGCGCATGTGTCCAAAATTTTGTTCCTTCAATAAACTCACCATCAAAGACAAGTTTCTCATTCTTGTCATTGATAATCGATTGGATGAATTGAGTGGTGTTCAATACTTTACTAAACTTGATCTTCGTTTTGGATACCACTAGATACATATGAAAGAGGTAAACATTCCTAAGACTACATTTCAAACTCAAGAGGTTCACTATGAGTTTTTGGCTATGCCCTTTGGCCTGTATAAGGCCCCTTCCATTTTCCAAAGTCTCATGAATGATGTATTCTATCATTTTCTCTGCCATTTTGTTTTAGTTTTGTTTGATGATATTCTCATCTATATTAAAACATGGACAACCAATCTTTTCCATGTGGATAAAGTTATCCATCTACTTTCTCAGCACCAACTTTTCCTCAAACTATCTAAATGTGCCTTTGGTGCCTTGGAAGTGGACTACTTCAGCCATATTGTTGGCAATGATGGTGTGTGGATCCTAAATAAATTGAAGTTATCCAGGATTGTCCTCACCCCAAAAATATCAAGAGATTGCGTGGTTTTCTTGGTTTAACAGGATATTATCACAAGTTTGTTCATAATTATGGAAAAATTGCAACACCTCTCAGTTCTCTCCTTAAAAGAATGCTTTCAATTGGAGTCCAGTAGTTGAACAATCCTTCCATGCCTTGAAAGAGGCTATGTTCACAAATCCTATCCTATCCCTTCCTGACTTCCAAAAGACCTTTTTCATGGAGTGTGATGCTTCCGAGAAAGGAATTCGAGTAGTCCTCATGCAAGAAGAATGACCTTTGTTCTTCACAAGAAAACAACTTTTGGAGTGACATTTTGGCCAATCCATCTATGAAAAGGAAATGTTGGCTATTTTTCATGTTGTGGATCTCTAACATCCTTATCTATTGGGGAAACACTTCCAAATTAAAACATATCATCATAGCCTCAAGAATTTTTGGAACAATGAATTTCATCCCTAGAGAAACAAAAATGGGTGACCAAGATATTTGGATATGATTATGAGATCATTTACAAGGAAAAATAAAGAAGGGATATATTCATGACAGATTCAAGAATATGTAGTTGTTGCAGAATTGTAGAGTTTGATTTGAAGATAGAGCGGACTAATGGACATATTTAATTCAGCTTGATAGGCATAAATATGTGGTGATCAGTTGTCGAAAATTTGGAGAAGTCTTAAATATTTAAGTGACAAATGGTTCATCATTGTATGCAGTTGCATAGAAAATTCATGGATAGTTTTGTGACACTTGGACAAAGATGAATTCATGAGATATTTGGCAGGTCTAGAAGACAATACTTGACATGAATCAGAGAAGATGCATGACAGAGGATGAAAGCACGAGATCATGAGTAATTGTAGAAAGGTAGAAGAACTCTTTGTCATTTTTATCAATATGAATGTTCAATAAATCATATGACTCATAAAAGAAGCACATTGATAGGTAGAACCAACTAGCAATAGGAACGCAAGATGTGAGAGGCACAACAAGACAGGGGGAGAGAAATCATCAAGAGGAGATAATTGAATAGTGTTGGTGATTATGTCATTGATGTCAAAGTAGTGAAGAAGAAAAGACATGAAGAATGCATTCTCCTTGGAAGCAGTATAGAAGAGACGACCAGTCACCTGAAGCTCAATGAAGACATGACAAGCCATGAAGACTTGAAGTCAAGTGATGAAGGAACCTTGATATGATTTCTTTTAATATGCACCAGTGGATTACAATAAAAGTAAGTACCAATGGACAAGAAGCCCAAGAAAATAGGAAAGGAAACATATACAAGAAGACCCACATTGATCCACACAACATCTTCCAAAGAAGACAAGGACAAAGAAATTGTCAAGGGGAGTTACCCTTTGTGATTGATGTCAAAAGGGGAGAGAAATAACAAAATCATGAAGATAGGGGGAGCACATGAAGATAGGGGGAGAAATGGTCACAGGTGAAGTATGAGTGTTTCCATCAATACCAAAGGGGGGTATTGTTGGAAAATTGGTTTCCATTGATGTAAACCCTAGAAGAAGCCCTGAAGCAAGTTTGGAATCCTCTAGAAGTGGTGGGTGTATTTGAAGAAGTCTCCAAAGTGGTCCCCTTATGGCGTATCTTTAATAATGGCCCTCAGAGAAATACACTTTGAATAATTATACAAGAATACCTAGAAATATGGTTAACTGGTTAAGAATCCCCAGAGGTGTCATCATCAAACCCGAAGTTGTTTGAATAAAAAGAGTGTGAAGGAAATTGAAACTACATGCAAAACCTCCATTGATTGATAGTCATTGTCAAACTATCTCCAATGGTAGGTGGCATGCCACATGGTTCCCAAATCTTGAGGAGTTATTCCATCTTAAAGATGAAGCCTCGAAGTATGGTCAAAAATCCCTAGATCTAAGGTCAATAAGTTATAAGTAGGCCCTAAAGTCAAGTAAAGGAGAAAAAGTTGTTGAAAACATGAAGTTACAAGTTGGGTCAAGGTCAAGTAAAGAAGGTACTTGGAAGAGTATAAATACACATCAAGAACCTCTCAATTTTCATCATTAAATCTTGCGATCTCTTAGCACAAGCTTGGAAGTAAATTTCAAAGGGAAGATGAAGTGGAGAAGGGAGAAATTCCAAGGGAAGATGAATTCTTCTGATGATTTTTTCTAAGGTATGTTCTTTGAAGTTCATATTGGTATTTTTTCTATAACCATTTTTATATAATGATACAAATATTGAAACTTGGAGGTTGTTGAGAAGAAATATCAAGGTATCTGTGGTATGAATTTCAGCTTCTGTGTCATTTTACTTTTGGAGATGCACTATGTGGAAGATAAGATTTTTTACTAGTCTTGTAACTAGTCTCAAATAGGTGTTCTGGGTAAAACAGTCATAACTTCGTCATAAAGGATCCAAATGTTGTGAAACAAATTGCATTGGAAAGAGTACATTCCATAGTATTTTGTGTGTGAGTTTTAGAATCAGAGATCAAATATTGAACAGATGGCATGCTGTACAATGTTTCTCTCTAGAATAGGAAAAAATTTAAGAAGGTCTATCATTTTCATTATATCTCTTTTTTAGTGACAAATCAAGGAGTGAGACTTGGAGGAGTTGTAGAGAAGTTATCAAAGAATATTGGGTACAAGTTTCAGACATTGATTTATTACAGTGATAGAGACAATGATAGTGATAGACTATGTGGACCCAGTTTCTATGTGGACCTAGTTTCTATGTGGACTTGATTTGATGATGATGATGTATCAGTGATAGTGACAGAGACAGTGATAGTGACATAGAAAATGATAGTGACGGGTTGTTTCTCTTATATATTTAAGGGTCGTAGGGTGGTGCAAGGTAGGAGATCGAGGTCTCCTTTAGGTTTGTTCCTAAGAAACAAGGGTGGTTGGGTGGTGCACGGAAATATTGGTGTCTTCAGTTAGAAGGTTGGTGCTTGCAGGGGAGTTACAACTTCCTTTGACTTGGTGTTCATAAAGCCAGGGGGTTGGTGCCTCCTTCCATTTGGTGCCAGTAAATTAGGGAGTTGGATCTTCCTTCAGGTTGGTTCCAATAAATCAAGAAGTTGGAGCTTCCTTCAGGTTGGTTCCTGCAAATCAGAGGGTTGGTGCCTCCTTCTAGTTGGTGCTGGTAAATATTGGAAGTTGGTGCTTCCTATGGTTGTAATCTTGAGATATATATTAAAGTGTTATGTGGTTTTCTCCCATTTGGGTTTCCATGTAAAAATCTCTTGTGCCATGTGTATGATGTGATGCATTGTTGAATGATACTGTTAATTGTTAATGTTTACTGATGTTATGTTAATAATGGTAAAAAGTGCTCGATACTAATTCACCCCCCCTCTCAGTGTTGGTGAATATTCCAACAAATGCAAGGAAAATGGTGAGAATAATGGCCATAGTTCTCACGTAATGTACAAGGGTTATTGGTATGCAAAGAATTTAGTCATTTGGCATTTCGTTTAGGGAGTTTAATTTCCATAATTGGAGTGGAAGAATCAACGTCATGAAAGCCGAATAATTTTGTTAAAAATGTAGAGTTATTTCAATTTTGGAAGATGAGGGAAATCAAAGGTGGGATGGTTAGGTAGCTCACACAAGGCATAGGGAAGGATAGGCCTCTCTGCGGTGGTCTGGGTTGTTGTGGCAGGGTTGGGAGGGTTTTGGGTGGATTTTCCTTTGGCTTGGCTCCGTTTTCGAGGTTTATTAGTTTTGGGTTGGGTTTGGGGTGGGGCTTGTGGTGGTCAATATGGGACCTGGGTAGACTCGGGTGAAATCTTGGGAAGTTTGGGGGAGTGGAGGCACAAACTATGTAGTCTCTTGTGGGATACCGAGATTATATGAATAGTATGCATGGTGTTCAAATACAAGTAAGGTCTCAACTCATAACTCAAAAAAGGGGTGGGATATGGATGTTGATACCACATTGGAATCCCTAAGGTAAGGTTAGGCAGGTTGAGGGTATCCATAAATGGGGTACTACAATCCTAGGAGGTGGGAACAAAAGGGACCTGACCAAAGGGATAGTGCAGATGTGGTTTGTGCATACCTAGTGGAGGCATGAAGGATGCAGGTGTGGAAGGTCTAGGATAGGGTTGTGGGTTTGAGCCCATTGGTCCATGTTTGGATGACACCATTTAAATAGTAAACGAACTGGGTGCAATAATTGGTGGAGGTGTTCCATAGTACACACCTAACAAGATAAAGTCCTTATAGACTCTGTGGATAATGTCATCAACGGGGGTAGTAGTTTGGTCCCCTCATAAGGAAGAAACCATATTGTCATGATGAAGTTGGGCTTGAGGATCATGGTATGTCATTTGATCAATGGTGATGATTTTTTCATTATGGGGGAAAATCATCTTTCGAAAAACTAACAAGGCCATAACCTTCATGGAATACATGAATATACATACTAACAAGAGGTTATAATCAAAATGGGAATCCATGAACTCAACATCAATGTGAATTTCATTTCCCTATAGCTTGATGGGACAGTTATAGTAGAGGCATTGGGGTTGGGAAGGTCGAACATCATATGCTTAAAGGGAGATCTTGGTTGGGATGAGAGTTGGGAAACCTATTTGTTTCCAAACTTGAGCAAACATGACACATGTGGATGTGTCTTCATCAACAATACATTGATGGATGTTGTAATTGTTGTTGGTCACGAGGATATGGAAGGAAATAAAAGAGGGAAAGTAGAAGGGTTCAACTTGATCACTATTGAAGGTGATCATGTGATTGTCCAAAGGATCAACAACTCCTAAGGATTCCTTCCCTTATGAAGGTTGAAAACATGTTGTTGAAATGGAACCTTTGGAACCTTCATAGGGATGTTGGTGGATGGACGAAGGTGGATCGGGGGGCACTTTCGATTGTGCCTTAGGGGGCATACCATACTGGAAGGATTGAGTAGTGATATTCACATCAATTGAATCTAACATAAGAACCTGGCAAGTTCCATTAGTAGATGGGTGAGGAACAAGGTCAAGGGTAGGGGGAGGGGGGGTAAACGTGGACACCAATGCTTAGTATGAGAAAGGGTTCTACAATAGAGTCAGTTGCAATGAGGATGGAGTGGAAGGTTGAGCATTGTCTAGTTGAGCAGCCTTAGAGGCTTCCTAGGGTCAACGCATGATGGGGAGGAGAAGACACTCATGAGTGTAATTTCCATAGACACCACAACAAGAACAAGGTTTGTTACTGTGTAGGGGTTGGTTCTTCCCCTGTTTGGGCAAGGGGTTGGTTCCTTGGCTTTAGTTGGGGTTGTCCTGGTTTCCCCAAGTATTGGGGTGTGGTTTTTGAGGTCCCTGGTTTTGATTTCTTTACTTCCCCTTCCTCTTGATGTTCATCATGTTATAGTTTGGATGAAGGGGAACATTCTTCTACACATACACTTGTCCTTGGGGAGGAGGTGTAGGTGGATTAACATGGGTAAGGGGAACACCGGATGGGGAATATGTGGCTAATGGTGGACCACGAAGAGGGTAATAAGGATTGGTGGTAACCCCATAAGAGGGATTACCACAAGGGTTACCTTGACCATGGTGATGAGGATAGACATGTGGTGTAGGGTAGCAAGTACTCGTGCTCATATAAGATGAGGCACATGAAGAGTCTTATGGTGGGGTCGAGTATCCATACATAGGGGCATATCCACTATATCTAGGTGGTGGTGGTGGTGGACATGTTGGAGAGACAGAGCCAATGAGATCATTAGATACCTGGGAGGTTCCTCGAGTGGCTAAGTCACTTAATCGAGAGCAGGGAATGTCAAGAAGGATGTTGTAAAGATACCCAGATTGAGCATAGATAAAATCATACTATTGGGCCTTCTGATTGGCCTCTTCCTCATTTTAAGGTGATTTAATAGCGACATCCTTGGCCATGGGAGGAAGGAGGAACTTTAGGAAGAAATATTTTAAGAATATGTCATCAAGATTTTCTTTACACAAGTCATTCGTCTGTGCCACTCATGGATGTGGTCCAAGATTTGAGTGGAAATGGTTTGGCGACATGTGGTAAGGATCTCAATCGCTAGGTCATGGTGAAAAAGTAACTGGAAAAAGGTATGGAAAACTATGGAAATGGATTCAAAGGTGTGATGAATGTTCCCGGGTTGGTCAATGTACTGATTTGCAGCAACACCCATCAAGGTTATTTGGAAAAGAAAAAGTCTAACAGAGTCCTATGTGATGGAGTTCGATGAACACCATAGGTGGAATGACATCACGTGGGTGGGTGGGTCTTCTCTTGACTTTCCCTCAAAATTGGGGATGTCATCGAGTAGTTTATTAGGCATGGGAGGCTAGGTGGTGTCATGATGGATAGGCTCATTGATTAATTTTTTGAGGTCTGGGATAGTCAAACCCTCTATGAAAGGAAAATATTTTGGGGTAGTTCCAACCATGGGGGAACTAGGAGGATATGGTCTCAGCGAAGGAGGTATAAGGTGGGAACTGGATGCACCAATACCTCACAACAAGGACAAGGGTTCAGACTATGAGGATATAGAACTAGAGTATGGTTCGGGGTGGGGAAACCTGCTTCGTCTAATGGAGATGAGAGCATGCCTTAAAGTGAAGTCAGGTTGAAGGCCTTTCATCATACAGGACCATCTCTTTGGGGGAGAAATGGTGTTCAAAGGTGAGTTTCAAAGTGTTTTTGTTCCTTGATGTTGTTATAAGTTTGTTGATATTTCGTTTGAATGTTGTAGTTAACTTGTTGATGTAAAGAGAAATGTTGAAAAATGAACAATTTAAAAGAAAGTGCATGAAATAACTTACTGCTTAAAAAAAAAAAAAAAAACAATTCAAATGTACTCGGTGCTGACATTTATTTTTGAATGATGGAAGAGATGTTGTATGCAAGCAAAGAGATCTCAAACAAACAAACTTATTTTGAAATGAGGTAGCTAGGCTTGAAATGGTAAATCCCTATTGGCAAGTAAAAGAAGGGTTCTACAAGGTCTTCCTTTCACTAAGGGTTTGATATGCATATGCAAGCTACTTTATGGTTCTATAACAACAATGCAATAACAACCAATGGTTGTAATAGGCAGCAAAAACTAAGTGCAATGGAAACAAATCAAGATCCTACCCTATATTCTTCTTTTTCGGTTTTTTTGAAATGAACTACAAATGAGATGCAAATGAAAGCAAGAAACTAAGGGAGAGTATGCTAGTTGAATGGTAAAGCTACAACTTATTTGTAGTAGAAAAAAGGGATCCAAACCCTCAATAAACACCCTTGAGAAAAAGATATCAAAAACCCCATGGGGGTTTGTTCTTCAATTCCTAGGGCTTAGTGGGGTTTTTAAACCACTAAATAAATTGACAAACTAAAGGAAAATGTAGACCCTAAACAACAAACAAAGCAGTGAAAGCAGGGGAAAATTTAAAAAATGAATAGTGCAAAAAATACGTGGACATATGCATTGAGTAGTGGTGGAAGACTAACCAAATATTGCATTGAGAAGTGGCAGAAAATTTCCCAAATCTTGTGTTGATCAATGGTGGAAAAAGGGCCAAAATATGTGTTGACCAGTGGCAGAAAAGAGGCCAAAATATACGTTGACCATGTTGGAGATATTACACACACCTGGGATATTTTTCCTTATTTTCCTATGTTTATTAGACATTATTGAGGGTCTCCTATTGTTTAGGAACCCCTCCTATATTCTAGGAGAATATTCTCTTCAGTTGACTAGTGGAGTGGAGTCATTCAGGGTAACTTGGGTTTTATCACCAATTAACCTCGGGATCGTCACCATGAATGCACACTTACCTTGGGATCATCGCCAAGAAGGTTCATTCCATGTGCATGTTGGATATCCTCCTCATTTCACTCTATTATGTTCAGTTAATTGAGGACTGCATGACTAGTTTACTAGGACTAGGTGGCATTTAATTCTGGTAACTTCCTGTTTGTGTCAAAATCTCTCTAGACCACCACTATGGCGCATTGGATTCTCCTATATTGTGAATTAGTTTATCCATGCAGAGAATATCATGTGTATTTTATCATTCTTTGACCCAGATAGATATTTGTGGCCACCCACCTATTTCAACTGGCTCTTCTTGACAGTTTTTTAGTTTGGCAATTTTTTCCTAGTTTTCTGGCCCTAAACTTTCGGGGCCGTTTTGATGCCCTAAACCACATTTTTAGGACTCTCCATAGTCAAAGGGTAGTCAAATTAAAAATTTGATGACATAATTTGTATTCCTCAGATAGAACTTTCCAATGGGCTATCGTGCACCTAAAACGAAGATTGCATGCAAAAGTTACAACCCTAAGAAGTTGATGTACCGACTTACCCCAATGAGGCCCACATGAATTTTGGCGCTTCATCTCCTAGGGTTAGTTTTTTGGATGTATAGGGTTTTTTCATTCATGTTTATTGTAAAAGTTCTTTCATAGCTTCATTTTACTCATCTTCTTGCGAATGAGCACAACCATCGCATCTCTTCTCAAAGATAAGTCGGCACCATTCTAGCAAGCTTGTTTTCAATTTGCATTTTACAGTTTCAACATATTTCTTTATTGAATAGAAATCAGTTTTATTGTATCTCTGTTATTTTTCATTGTTTATTTGTGTTAATAATAACAATAATCTATGTTCATTTCATTCTACTCATAAAATTTGGATCAGTGGTATCAAAGTGGTATGCTCCTTGTCGTTCTTATAGCATGTCCCCGATGATGTTAGGGTACCAAGAGTGGGGTATTGAGCTTGCCTCTCTTGAGGACAAGATATCTCACACTCCTAAGTGACCTTTCATGGTAGGAGAAAAGAAAGACGATGGTACATGATATCCTTTCAAACTTTTACTCGAGGAAGCCCTCGCACAATAGAGGAACGAGATGATGGATAGTTTTGCGCAAATCCTTCAACGACTACCAAGAGGTGACGCATATTCCTGGAGTGGAGGCGCTTCCCCCTTCAAGGTACTTATAAAATTTGATCTTCCTATATTTTAAGGTCATATAGACACAGATTTTGTAGACAAATGGTTGAATCTACTAGAAGGGTATTTTTTTGTCCATAACTTTTCGAATAAGGAAAATATTACTTTTGCACTCCTCAAAGTTGTCCCCCATGTCAAATATTTGTGGGAGACTTTCTGTGAGAAAAAAGGAATTAAAGGAACCCTCATTATTTACAGTTGCACTCATCTGGGAGTCATTTAGGGATGTTATTAAGGAACAATACTACCCTATTGGAAGTTATGATGACCTGTATACAAAATGGACCACATTGTAGTAGGAAAGGGACCAAGAAGTGCCAGAGTTCACAAATATATTCCATACCTTACGCACCAAGATGGGTATCAAAGATTCTAAGCAACATCTAGTGCTCAAGTACCATAGTTTTCTACATAGATACATCCACGAAGAAATGGATTTTTGTACATCTCATCCTTGGGTGCGTCCTATCGATATGCCATCAAAATCGAGCAGAAGCTTAAAAAAAAGACATGGAAGTTTGGGTTTGGGAACCCCTCACAATAGAAGCAGGGAAAGGGAAGCCCTAATGTGCAAAACAAAGGGCGGAGAAATTATGTACAGCCTTAGGACAACTAGTCTAAGTTGCAAACAAAGAGGGACAATGGAAAGACGAAGAAAGATATCGAGAAGTGGTGCGACTTCCATAAGTTCCCTTGGCATAACACTATTGATTATTTCTCAAAGAAGTTGTTGGTGGCTAAGGTGAAAGCCTCTAAATCAGATGTGGGTTCTGACTCTGAGTCATAACCAAAAAAGGGGATATGGCTCATTGATGCATATTCAACAGGTTTTGTGCACTCTGTGACAACACAAGCTATATGCCAACTTGAAAAAATGCTACTTCGACATGGACAAGGTCCAATACCTAGGCTACATTGTTGATGACCATGGTGTGCATGTGAATCCAGCCAAGATCTAGGTCATCTATGACTAGCCATCCCCAACCATGCTCACTGATCTTTGGAGCTTCTCCCATATTTCATGGGCCCATAGCCAAGTAACCAAGGGTGGTGGTAAGGAAACGTTTGTGTGGGACATGTCCCAACAACAAGAATTTGATGATTTGAAGCAGCTCTTGTGCTCATCCCCAATTCTTTCATTACCCGACCTGCAACAACCCTTCAAGATCGAGATAGATGCTTCAGACTATGTTGTGGGTGCAATTCTAACTCAGCATAGCCACCCTATGGCCTATCATAGTGAGACACTATCAGATGTCTTTTGTAAGTACCCTACTTACGACAAATAAATGTACTCCATTGTGTAAGTATGTTGAAAGTGGAGTTATTACATTCTCGAGAAGGATACAGTGATCCACATTGATCATAAGTCGTTGCAGTTCATGCAAACACAAGGAAAATTGAAAAATGACTTCCATCATAAGTGGTCCACATACTTGCAGTAGTTCCACCTCAACATCAAGTATAAGACAGGAAGTACCAACCGTGTCAATGATTTCCTCATCCAACCTCTAGTCAGAGCAGTCACCACAGTGCTAGACTCTTGCTGCCATGATACCTTTGGATGGCCCCAACTCTATGAGAAATATCCTGACTTCTCGACCACCTACCAGATGTCGGGTGAAAACATAGTTGTCACTAATTTCCATCTTCATAACAGGCTACTGTGTTATTTGAGGCATCTCTTTTTTCCATCAAGAGAGTGAGAAAAGCCGATTTGGGAAGCCCACTACAGTCGAGTGGAAGGACACTTCATCGTAGAAAAGATAGTGGCAATGTTGCATCAACATTTCTACTGGTGGAAACTTCGACAGTATGCCAACAAGTATATCAGGTCATGCACTTCCTGTGCTACATCCAAATCGGCCACTAAGAAAAAAGGCCTATACACCCCTATGCCTACTCCTCACATGCCCTGGGAATCCATCTCAATGGACTATATGTTGGGCCTTCCGTCCACCAAGCATTGAAATGACTGTGTTTTTGTGGTTGTTGATTGCTTCTCTAAGATGGCAATTCTGGCCACCTACAAGGAGAGCATCACAACGGAGGCCACTGCCAATCTCTTCTTTGAACGAGTGTGGGTATGTTTTGGGCTAAAAAAAACCATTATCTTAGATCGAGATAGTTGGTTCTGTTGGCAGCCATTGTTATTTCTATCTTTTCCTTACAAGCTTCTTACACAAGGGTTTTGAACCCTCATTACTCGTCACATTTTTTTTTTAAATAAAACGACACTATTATCTTTGCTTTCGCATATCTGCTTCTCGTTTTCATTTTCACAACTGCAAGCGTGAAAACCTAGAGTTGGAAGTCATGTTGATTGCATTAAAATTATCTTTTCGATTGTTATAAATCTTTTTGTTTATGTGGTCATAACTCTTTTTACCTCCAAACTCACCACTCACTTTGCATTTGAATTTTGTTAATATGGTTTCGATTTACAAGTTCGTTGATGCAATGGTTATATGATATTTTGGTGTCTTTGATCAAATCCTTGGTGCAATGCTTTTATTGAACACATTAATTTTGGGCTCAAATCGTTGGTGCAATGCTCGACATATTGGTTTCTTTTAAATCATACAAATGCCATTGTTTATTTAAACATTTGGATCAAGTTTTGGTTATGTATTTTTCAATGATTATGTGATAACACATTTGACATTTCGTTTACAATGCTTTTGATTGTGATTTAAATGAAACTTTTTACCAAGGCGTCGTCGATTGTACATGCTAGCATGATATTTTTACATGGTTTCAATTCACTCCACCACCCTCACACGCATAAGCATTAACACTCTGCCATGCATTGCGGGCTGCCTTTGTTTGTTTTGGGAAAACCTACAGGAAAATGGTTATGTGTCTACCCTGTCAAACCCCCTCACCGATTATCCTATTGACCGTGTGCTATCTGCTATGGCTCCTGTAGTGAAAATAGAACCCAACAACGTCTAAACGTTGTTGTTATTTGATAATGCCCGAGAGGACCTGGAGAGGAATGGCTGGTTAGTTTTCATTGAAAAATTTGAGGGTTTCAACCTCACAGTCACTCAACAATTTTCCCTTACATTCGATGGATGCAGGGCCAAGGTTGGGGACATCCAACTTGAATTAAACGAGGATTTCCTTAGATCAGCCACTGGTCTACCAGCCAAAGGGCAGTAATGGTTTAAAAATTTGAAGGTGGATGAAGTGCCATGGCTGCTCCTATTTACCTCGAGGAAAATCAACAGTTGTGACAAAGGTATGCTAGTTACAGCTCTTAAGTCTAGGTGACATGATTTGTTGGCCATTATCAAGCAATTCATTACATGTGAGGGTAGATATGGTTTAGTTTTTCTATACCACCTCCGACTACTCATCAGTTTCATAGATTTTCCTTTGAATATGCCTCATTTCCTCCTTCGCAGTTTGTATAAAATGGCTAAACGATTCAAGAGGGAGAAGGTCAACTCCAGCCTCTCCCACCACTATTTAATTAAAATTGTTATAGTCCACCATTTGAAGTTGAGTGGTGACTGTTGGGAAGCTTTCTTGTTGAGGAATGGCTTTGCCAGTCCTGAAATTGGTCAAGTGGACAAAACCGTGGTCACAGAAACCCTTGTTGGGCCTGTTGGGCCTCCTCCTACACTCTTAACCGTTGTTGAACCCTCGACCTACCCGAATGATAACCTACCCGACACCCTGCCTGACTCATGCCTAAAAGACAGTTCTAAGCCTGTTAAGAGGTCTGCAAAGAAAAAGGGTAAGGGTAATAATGATGTCAATTGCAAGGGTAAGAAGGTTACATGCTGGGTATCAAGGTGCGCTCGCAATAAAGCTAAACAAAACACAGACAAGAAACCAATTTTATTGAGTGAAGATTCGGATTCTAAAATCGAGCGGTTTCTAACCGAGGAGTATCCATACTCACACAGCCTCTATTCAGTCAAGCCCTATGACTACGTGTCGAACCTCCCGCCATGCCTTAGAGATGACCCCAAATTCCCTGGGATCAAGCTCGACGGTGGAACTCCTGGTAATTTAAGATATTCCTCACCTGTGATTACACGGCCTGATAAACCACAGTGCAATGAATGCAAGTCGTGGCTCGACCGATATTATACAGATGTCCCTCTACTCCAATCCCAAATCAAATCTTTGGAGGACCGAGTTGATGTGTTAACCAAGGAAAATGACAGACTACAAGCTAATGATAAAAGGAAAAATACCACGAGCTCTGTCGTTTTAAAAAATGTAGAGGCAGCCACTGCCACTGTTAATTCAAAAATAGCTTGATCGAATCGTATCCATGAAACCAAGGTATGGTATTTCAAGAATGTTTTCAAAATGATTTTGTTTTCTTTGGATTAGCATAAAGATTTTGTTTGCTCAATCACATCTATTTCTGTTATGATTGAATTGATACAATACGATTCTGTTTGTAAATAATGACTAGCTACAGAATCGTGAGATTCTGTAGCTAGTCATAAAATTTGAATTTTTGTTGATTTTACAACTAAACACAATCTGAAATCGTGTATTTTTGTGCATCTACAGGTACACACGAATTTCAAAGGGAATTGGATCGATAGTGACATCTTTGAACATGATTTTGTTTTTTACATAGTTTTGGATTAGGTTGTTAGTCTTAGTTAGAAATAGGAATTTGGGAGATTGTTCCCATAATTTTTGCAAACAGTTTTGATAATTTCCACAAGGAATGTTTCATCCTGTGGCCTTTATATACCTATTATTTTTTGTAAAGAAACCATCGCTGCTTGGGGGCAGAGACTATGGATTGATGATTCAGACTGGAATGAAAGTGGATGTTTGTACGGCTTTAGCTTTCAATATATCATACTTTTATTTCAAGTTTTGTTCATTTCAATTTGTAATCA
>JZKD02S1888335.1:4154606-4179824 GCA_000966675.3 Picea glauca | reverse complement strand
GTCCACTTTGGCTCTGATTAAGTGAAAGATTCACCAAGACTTTAAAGGTTTAATAATTAAGTGAAAGATTCGCCAAGATTTTACAAGATTTTATAATTCAGTGAAAGATTTGCCATGTTTTTACAAGATTTTATAATTCGGTGAAAGATTCGCCAAGATTTTACAAGATTATATAATCAACTTAAAGATTCGCCAAAAAACTATATATACATATTATATTATTGATAAAATAGCCTTCAATTTTTCCTATGTATCACGGGGATTTGCCCAATTATTATACATATAAATTTAGGGGGGGTTCTTAAAATCACCCCTGCTACCGATTCACCTGAAATACAAGGGATGGATACCTTTTTTGGAAATTTCATGGCCGAGACTTCAGCTATCACTAACCCGGAGTAGCAGTCCGAGATTATGGCATATATGCAGCCAACAGTTTCTACACAATGGTCTCATGCACCTGATAAAAATCAAATATGGTCTCTTTACTTTGACGGGTCAAAGTCCAAGGAAGGAGTTGGTGCGGGCTGCGTTATTATTGATCCAGTAGGTAACAAAACCCTAATTACATGCAGGTTAGAGTTTGAATGTACAAACAACACAGCAGCGTATGAGGCTTTATTGCAAGGCCTCGGAAAGCATTAGATATGAACATTCAAAATTTGACTGTCTTTGGCGATTCAGAAATCATGGTTAGATAGGTAAGAGATTCTATCCATTGTTTGTCTCTACATCTTAAAAGCTACCAATATGAGGTATAGAATTTGATGAATAAATTTTCTTCTTTTAACATAAATTCTATTCCTAGATTGAATAATTCGGAAGCCTATTCGTTAGCTAATGTAGCTTCGAAACTCTTTCCTGCAGAAGGCTTGTCCCTAAATGCATTCACTGTCGAACTGTTGTTCAGGCCATCCGTTCCCGACAACATCACGAATTGGAGAGTCTTCGACGACGATCAACAAATTATTAGTTTCCTGCACATGGAAGAAACTTTCCAAGGTGCAGTGATCGATGAATGTACTCACGATGAGAATCTTCATGATTTCACGGTAATACGAGATCCGAGATCTCCTGAATCTTCATCGGACATGGTAAATTCTATCCCTAAATCCATAGTTAGATTAGAAAAATTTTATGATCTTCAAGACAAATTCAAAAAATCAGTCAATTGTAAAACAAATAGTTCCTCTTTATCATATGAAAAAGTAAACTTGGGAACTGATGATAATCCACAGTGCATTAATTTAGGGATGGGGTGTTCTAAACAAGAGAAAGAGGTGTTTATTAAATTGTTTAAGGAATTCAAAGATGTTTTTGCATGGACGTATGACGACCTAAAAACCTTTGATCCTAACATCATACAACATGTCATTCCTATGAAACCCCAAACCTTGTCGTTTCAACAAAAGTTAAGAAAAATGCACCCTAAGCTCGAACTGACCGTCAAAAAAGAATTAAATAAACTCCTAAATGCTAAGATAATTTTCCCAGTTAGGCACATGCAATGGGTCTCTAATCTGGTCCCTATCCGGAAGAAGAGTGGTGAAATCTGACTATGCATCAATTTTCAAAACCTTAATCGAGCGTCTGATAAAGACAACTACCCTGTCCCACCCATGGAACAGATCCTTCAACAGGTATCTGGTTCTGAAAGATTATCCTTATTGGATGGTTTTTCAGGGTATAACCAAGTCCTGATGTCTCCTCCACACCAACTTAAAACTACCTTCCACACTCCATGGGGCACCTACGCTTATAGGAAAATGTCCTTTGGACTCATTAATGTTGGTGCCACTTTTCAGAGAGTGATGGACATCACTTTCTGAGGCTTAATCAATCAATCTGTCATAGTTTACCTAGATGACGTTACTGTTTTCTCGAAAAAAAAAGATGATCATCTAGCTCAGTTGAGATCTGTTCTACAGCGATGTCGTAAGTACGGCATTTCCTTGAATCCTAAAAAATCTATCTTCGCAGTAGAACAAGGTAAGCTCTTAGGATTTATTGTGTCAAGCAAAGGGATGACTATCGACCCTGAAAGAACTCAATTCATCTCGAAACTCCCCCCTCCCTCGTCCAAAAATTCTATGCAGCCTTTCTTAGGCCAGATAAACTTTGTCAAGAGATTCGTCCCCAGCTTCTCAGAAATGGTGAGGCCTTTACAGAATTTAATAAAGAAGGGCACACAATATCATTGGGGACCCTTAGAAAACCAAGCTTTTAATTCAATAAAAAAGGCCATAATAGATGCTCCTTCTCTCATGAGCCCCGACTTTTCGCAAGACTTCACGCTCTCCACATTTGCTTCTAACCACTCCTACGCTGCTGTCCTAACTCAAAAGAACGTTGAAAACAATGAAGTCCCAATTGCCTTTATGAGCTCTGCTTTCAAAGGTGCAGAACTTAATTACCCAGTGGTAGATCAGCAAGCCTATGCTATTTTTAAAGAAGTAAATCACTTCCGATCATATCTTTTGAAATCTAGAATGAAAATTATCATTCCCTACCCAGCCGTCAGAAATCTGTTAGTGCAGAAAGAACTAGGCGAAAAGAGGGCGAACTGGGTCACCTCCTTACAAGAGTATGACATAGAAATCACCCTAGCACAAATAGTGAGAGGCCAAGGGCTATGCAAGTTAGTCGTTGACTCAGCGGCAGGACAGCAAAAAGAAAATGAGGTGTCAAACCCAGGACAACACAACCAAAATTTAATCTGTTGTGCACAAAACTCTGTCAGTCCCTGGTATGACGATATAAAATTTTGTCTTGAACATGGGTCAGTCCCCCATCACCTGGATCCCACTAAAAGAAGAGAGTTAAGATTAAAATATGCCTCCTTTTAGTTGATTAATGGTATTTTGTTTCATCAAAATTTTGATGGAGTACTAATGCGCTGTCTTGAAGAAGATGAAGCAAAAAAGGTCTTATTAGAATTGCACGCAGAAGAAGCTGGTGGGCATTTTGGTGGGGATACCACTGCCCATAAAGTATTAAGAGTAGGTTATTACTGGCCTACACGTTTTAGAGATGCTCATGCCTTGTGTCGCAAGTGTATTATTTGTCAAAAAACATCCGGGTGGATACATAAACTAGCCTTTCCTTTGCAGCATGTTTCAGTAGACTCCCCTTTTCAGTAGTGGGGTCTCGATATTATAGGCCCAATCAATCCGCCATCCTCACAATAGCATAAGTTTATCATAACAGCCACATATTACTTCACCAGGTGGTCTGAAGCTGCCCCATTAAGAGCTGTAAATACCAGTCAGGTAATTGCCTTTTTAAATTCGAATATTATTACTCGTTTTGGTATCCCTGACTATTTAGTATTCGATAACGCTTCATATTTTTCGCCTCTTGAGATGAGTGAGTTCTCTCTATAAAAAGGAATTAAATTAAAATATTTTGCCATCTATTACCCTCAAGGCAATGGATTGGCAGAATCAACTAATAAGAATCTGATTAAAATCATCAAGAGAACGTTATCTGAAAATCACAAAAATTGGCATAATGCACTGTTAAACGCAATCTAGGCTGATAGAGTAACTCCGAAAACTGTTGTGGGTAACTCTCCATTCTTTCTCATCTACTGAAGAGAAGCAATTCTACCACCACATATTCTTTTTCCCTCACTGCAGTTATCATAGAAAATACAGGAAGATGGCTGCCCCCCTTTGGAGAATCGAATTAACGCATTATTAAAACTAGAAGAGGTACGGGCTCAAGCAAAATGAAAGTTAGATCAGCATCAACTTGTGGTTAAAATATGGTTTGATTCCAACTCTGCCTTTGACAGAAACTTTGAAGTAGGTGACCTTGTCCTTAAATGGGACAAACCACACAAGGGAAAGGGAGAGCATACGAAGTTTCAGAACTTATGGCTAGGACCATTTTTAATTGCTAAGAAATTGGGTCCCAGCTCTTTCAGATTATAGAATCTAGAGGGAGAGCCAGACACCTATCCGGTGAATGGCCAAGCTCTAAAAAGGTATTTTATTTGACGAAAACCCTGTGTACACTGTGTAAATATTTTTCCTTTGTTTTCTTTTCATTTTCTTTTGCTGCTGTGGTTTTGATTTCTCCCTTACGCTTATCAGTTTTTACTTTTGAAATACACATACCTGCGTTATGAACTATTCAGACAAAGAAAACAGAAAAAAATTTCTTCTGAAATGACTGCTGAAAATTTGACTAAACATCAATTATGATATGCTTTTGAAATTTACGGTCATGTTAAAGAAAGCCTGTTGTTTGAAAGAAGTTTATTGATTTCAATCTGTAATTGAAGCCTGTCATAATCATCCATTTTCTTCTTACGTTGTCCCTGTTCATTAAGGGAATAACTCATAAGATGTCTCCCTGCCTCCGAAGGTTGGTTTATTAACAAACCATCTCTGGATCTTAATGAAGGACAGTTTAAAGAATTCTCTCAAGGTCTGTAATTTATTAAAATATGTCCAAAATATCATAATTTTCAGCATAACCCCGCTCAATTATATATCTTTAAAAACCAAATAAATCATTAAAGAGCTGTGGGAAGTGCTTGTAAACCCGTCGGGATACTGAACAGGTCTACTGGCAGCGGGTAAATACATGCATGACGTTAAGATAACTTCTTCAAGGTACTGAAATGGCCCGATGGCAGCGAAGCAATGTCGGGTATATGAAAATTTACAAATATGGAATCTCTTGACCTTAAAATGTCCTTTATTCTGGTCTGGAACTTCTTGGCAGGATACAGATATCAGAGTGGGATAAATGGCAACCCTGTCGAGGCTATGGACGCTTGCTGGCAGTAGTGGCTCTGTCAACATTATTGGAGATTTTATCCTTAACTTCGTGACTCACTTTTATTAAGACTGTTATCAGTTTTCATCTTTTAAAATAACCAGCTGGAATTTTTATGATTGATGACGATGTTTAAACAATTTTTTGTTTGTTTTTGAGTTAAAATTATTCTCATTATCCTAATTTAGATTTGTTCGTTTGGCAGAGATAACTGCTTCTACCAGTGTGTCACCATTGTTGGTAGCCATTGTTATTTCTATCTTTTCCTTACAAGCTGCCTACACAAGGGTTTTGAACCCTCATTACTCGTCGCATTTTTTTCTAAAATAAAACGACACTATTATCTTTTCTTTCGCATATCTGCTTCTCGTTTTCATTTTCATGACTGCAAGCATGAAAACCTAGAGTTGGAATTCATGTTGATTGCATTAAAATGATCTTTTCGATTGTTATAAATCTTTTTGTTTATGTGGTCATAACTCTTTTTACCTCCAAACTCAACACTGCTCACACATTTACCAAAACACCAACACACCACTCACTTTGCATTGACTTTTGTTAATATGGTTTCGATTTACAAGTTCGTTGATGCAATGGTTATATGATATTTTGGTGTCTTTGATCAAATCCTTGGTGCAATGCTTTTATTGAACACATTAATTTTGGGCTCAAATCGTTGGTGCAATGCTCGACATATTGGTTTCTTTTAAATCATACAAATGCCATTGTTTATTTAAACATTTGGATCGAGTTTTGGTTATGTATTTTTCAATGATTATGTGATAATCCATTTGACATTTGGTTTACAATGCTTTTGATTGTGATTTAAATGAAACTTTTTACCAAGGCGTTGTCGATTGTACATGTCAGCATGATATTTTTACATGGTTTCAATTCACTCCACCACCCTCACATGCATAAGCATTAACACTCTGTCATGCATTGCGGGCTGCCTTTGTTTGTTTTGGGAAAACCTACGGGAAAATGGTTTTGTGTCTACCCTGTCAAACCCCCTCACCGATTACCCTATTGACCATGTTCTATCTTCTATGGCTCCTGTATTGTGCATCAAACCCAACGGCGTCCAAACGTTGTTGTTATTTGATAACGCCCGAAAGGACTTGGAGAGGAATGGCTGGTTAGTTTTCATTGAAAAATTTGAGGGTTTCAACCTCGCAGTTGCTCAACAATTTGCCCTTACATTCGACGGATGCAGGGCCAAGGTTGGGGACATCCAACTCGAATTAAACAAGGATTTCCTCAGCTCAGCCACTGGTCTGCCAGCCAAAGGGCAGAAATGGTTTAAAAATTCGAAGGTGGATGAAGTACCATGGCCACTCCTGTTTACCTCGAGGAAAATCAACAGTTGTGACAAAGGTATGCCAGTTACAGCTCTTAAGTCTAGGTGGCATGATTTGTTGGCCATTATCAAGCAATTCATTACATGCGAGGGTAGATACGGTTTAGTTTTTCTATACCACCTCCGACTGCTCATGAGTTTCATGTATTTTCCTTTGAATATGCCTCATTTCCTCCTTCGCAGTTTGTATAAAATGGCTAAACGATTCAAGAGGGAGAAGGCCAACTCCAGCCTCTTCCACCACTGTTTAATTAAAATTGTTATAGTCCACTATTTGAGGTTGAGTGGTGACTGTTGGGAAGCTTTCTTGCTGAGGAATGGCTTTGCCAGTCCTGAAATTGGTCAAGTGGAAAAAACCGTGGTCACAGAAATCCTTGTTAGGTCTATCGTGCCTCCTCCTACACTCTTACCCGTTGTTGAACCCTCGACCTACCCGAACGATAACCTACCCGACACCCTGCCTGACTCATGCCTAAAAGATAGTGCTAAGCCTATTAAGAGGTCTGCAAAGAAAAAGGGTAAGGGTAATAATGATGTCAATTGCAAGGGTAAGAAGGTTTCACGCTGGGTATCAAGGTGTGCTCGCAATAAACCTAAACAAAACACAAACCAGAAACCAATTTTATTGAGTGAAGATTCAGATTTTGAAATCGAGCGGTTTCTAACCAAGGAGTATCCATACTCACACGGCCTCTATTCAGTCAAGCCCTATGACTACATGTTGAACCTCCCGCTGTGCCTTAGAGATGACCCCAACTTCCCCGGGATCAAGCTCAACGGTGGAACTCCTAGTAATTTAAGAGATTCCTCACCTGTGATTACACGGCCTGATCAACCATAGTGCAATGAATGCAAGTTGTGGCTCGACTGATATTGTACAGATGTCCATATCCTTCAATCCCGAATCAAATATTTGGAGGACCGAGTCGATGTGTTAACCAAGGAAAATGACAGACCACAAGCTAATGATAAAAGGCAAAAGACCACGGGCTCTGTTGTTTTCAAAAATGTAGAGGCGGCCACTGCCATTGTTAATTCAAAAATAGCTTGATCGAATCGTATCCCTGAAACCAAGGTATGGTATTTCAAGAATTTTTTCAAAATGATTTTGTTTTCTTTGGATTAGCATAAAGATTTTGTTTGCTCAATCGCATCTATTTCTGTTATGATTGAATTGATACAATACGATTCTGTTTGTAGATAATGACTAGCTACAAAATCATGAGATTCTGTAGCTAGTCATAAAATTTGAATGTTTGTTGATTTTACAACTAAACACAATCTGAAATCATGTATTTTTGTGCATCTACAGGTACACACGAATTTCAAAGGGAATTGGATCAATAGTGACATCTTTGAACATGCTTTTTTTTTACACAGTTTTGGATTAGGTTGTTAGTCTTAGTTAGAAATAGGAATTTGGGAGATTGTTCCCATAATTTTTGCAAACAGTTTTGATAATTTACACAAGGAATGTTTCATCCTGTGGCCTTTATATACCTATTATTTTTTGTAAAGAAACCATCGTTGCTTCGAGGCAGAGACTATGGATTGATGATTCAGACTGGAATGAAAGTGGATGTTTGTACGGCTTTAGCTTTCAATATATCATACTTTTATTTCAAGTTTTGTTCATTTCAATTTGTAATCAAATTATTGACTACTTTAGATATCAAAATTTGTTACAGGTTGATGTGATGCGATTTAAATTGTGTCCATATTTGATGTCTCTCATTTTACATTACAGCAATTATCCTGTTTTAATTTAATGAACAGAAGGTTAATCTTCTTTGTTAAATGAGCAGTTATGTACAAATCTTTGTAGTGGTTTTATCTTAATGTGATTATTTGTAAACTATAAAATTGTTTTTGCTGCATCCTTTACCTGTTCTGTCATTAGCATTCAAGAGCATCACTGCTTCCTGTTTACAAGAAGCTTTTGGAAAATCTGGTGCGGGTTTCCCCCATCGAACAGCTAAATCGAGTACTGTGCACAAGACAAATAGGAAAAGCTACTACAGGTCAGTTTGTTAGTGCTATTTAATTAGTTTAGTTAATATATAAATTTCTTATAATCTGAACACATTTCACTGTTCATTTCTGTAGTTTAGATTTACAGTTAGGATTGTTATCTTATTGCTTAGCTTAGATAGCTATCATTTCATTTCTTTTTCCTAAAAGTTATAAAAATCAAAAAATGCTAGCTTCGTTGTCATAAGACAATTCATATATGATTTTGCAGATTTTGATCAAAATTTGCATTTTGTGAATACTGCATATATAATAGAGATTTAATTATATCGATTACTGAACATTTAATAAGTAGGATTATTTTTTTATAATATTAGTTAGCAAACTGCATATATATATCAGACTTGTATATAGGTTGCAGTAGTTGTTTTTTCACTTATATTAGTTTCTTTAGCTTAGTTTTTCCACTTACCTAGGACTTAGATCGGCCAACGAAGCCGCTAAACCCATCAGAGTGGATTAATCCAAACGGCTTGGGTTATTTAGACAACCCTGGACCGGATTCACTCCTCCAGTTGACGAGCGGTCAATTTCACCCGTCAACAGGTTCCTAGGAACATTCTATTCGAGTCTTTGGCCACTGTTGGACACCAAGCTCACCAAATCCACTCCCTTCCACCCCTGGTATATTTCCAAATTAAGGTCTTCAACCGAATGATTGTGCATATCCTATGCATGTACAATTACAAGAACCCCCGCACATGGGATGAGGGTCTTCCCTATTTTAAGCACAACCAAAACAAAGCCATACATAACTCAACCGACCATAGCCCCTTTTAGGTGGGGTTGGGATTTCAACCATTAGGTCCCATGGATGTTGCACTATCCCTTCCGTCCACCTAAGAAGACTCATCCAATGCTCAAACTGAACCTGAAAAATCCACCCAATTCATTGAGTGGATCTAGCACATCTGCTAATAGGTTCATGATATTTTACAGAATTCCAATGCCAAGTACAAGTAGCATCATGATCAACACCAGGTTCCACAAAAGTTTCAGGTGGGAGACAAAGTTTGGTTGCACTTGCAAAAATAACACCTTACAGGGCCCCATCGGAAGCTTTTTCCACTCCACTATGTAACTTACACCATCACCAAGGCTGTGGGTGGCAATACTTTTGAGCTCAACATTCCTCCCTTCCTTGGCTTGCACCCAATGTTCAACGTCAATATCCTTCAGCCATATTTTCCACCATTATTGGATAGCAGAATAGTTGAAATCGGAAGATCTCAACCACAACTGCATGGAATAAGCATCCACTGATCATATCACAGGAACACAGGTCAATGGAAATCACTAGCAAAGGATCCATCTTTATCAGTTTGTCAAAGCAAGGCATCTCCTGCACCAAGGAAAGTGGCTCACCCAGGGCCAAATTCAGCAGAAATTTCCTCATCTGATGGGGGGACTCAACGCAACGGAGACCATTTATTCCTAAGGGGGGAGGATTGATCTAGGTGGATATCAGTGGCCACCCACCTATTCCAACTATCTCATCTTGACATTTTTTTAGTTTGAAATTTTTTTCCTAGTTATCGAGTCCTAAACTTTCGAGGACGTTTTGAGACCCTAAACAACATTTTTAGGGATCACCACAATAAATTTGTAGAATAAATTACACTTTGATGGCATAATGTGTATTCCTCAGATAGACCTTTCCAACGAGCTATCATGCGCCTAAAACAGATATCGTATGCAAAAGTTACTACCCTGGGAAGTTGATGTACGAACTTACCCTAACGGGGCCCACATGAGTTTTGGTCCTTCATATCCTATTGTTAGTTTTTTGGATGTATAGGGTTTTGGAATTCATATTTAATGTAAAAAGTATTTATGTGCCTCATTTTACTCATCTTCTTGTGAATGAGGGCAGTCATCACATCTCTTCTCAGAGATAAGCCGCCACCATTCTAGCAAGCTTGTTTTAGTTTTCATTTTACAGTTTCAGCATATTTCTTTATTGAATAGAAGCCCATTTTATTGTATCTCTACTATTATTCATTGTGTCTCAGTGTTAATAATAATAATAATAATAATGTATGTTCATTTCTCTCTGCTCATAAAATCTGGATATTGTTTCATTTGGTTAATACAATTTCTCATTGTTTCTCTGCATATTTTCTCTCTTCTTCTCACCTTTTCAAGTTGTGTATGTTCTTTTGCTAGCTACATATTATGTGCATTTATTCACCACATCTTATAGAACAGTGGTAGAAAAGTGTCCAATAATGTGTTGGTCAATGATGGAAAGAGGGAAAAAAATGCATTGGGAGAAAAAAGTTGGAGGAGAGTCGTGGCTTCAGCTCTGAGGGTTTCCCGAGTGAATTTCTAACACATGTACCTTGCAAAAAAGAACAGAAAACTACAGGTTGGTGAAAACCCTTAAAAAACTCAACAAAACCCAATACAAAGTGGCAATAATTTTTTTTAACCACACACCCACAACCAAGGATCATGAGAAAAACTCAAATCCCCAATGGAGTCACCATTCTATTTGTGCAAATCTATATAAAGGGTGAGAAGATATACAAAATTTGTGGTTTTGTCAAAGCTACAGAAAAAATTGGGTTAGAAAACAAGAAACCCTAGTTTTTTATTAAACAAATGTCTTCAAATATACGTTATTCAACAATAAAAAGGCATGCAACATAAAAAATACTTGAAGAACAACAGATGTAAAGAATCGATATGATATAATGCCCAATAACCAAAGTACATAATAATACACTTGTGAAGAGACCAATGAAGAAAACAATATTTTTGTGGCCCCTCCATGGGAAGGTTCTTTTTCTTTCCATGATGCATGGAAAAATACCCATGCTTCTCCTCTTGGATAAAATTAACAACGGAAAATGGAGCTTAAAAGTTAGTGAAAATTTTGGCAGCATTTTGGTACTCTCAAGGGAAAAACTCTATGGAAATGGAATAGATTTATTTATTTTATAGGGAAAATAGTTGTTCTACTTTGTAACGTACCCAACGCCCAGTTGAGTAACATTACGTGCGGAAACTCATTAAATTATTAAGATTTACTGCTAATCAAAATCTTGTAGCTTACCCTCTACATATCACACACAAATCTGACCATTTGACTGATACCACAATTCTAAATGCATCTAGAAGCATATATTAAACATGAATACAATTGTTCAAGCAAACAACAACACACAACATTCATATAAACCATTTACACAAAGGAATTTAACATAAGAACATAACAGAAACACCTATCTGTTAATGATTAACCAACTGGATGCAAATGAAGGATGAAACTCCCAGCCATAGCACTGCTGATTATTTTCTCTCATCGGAAATCCACCCCCAAGCCGAGGCTATGAGTCTGCAAGGAGAATCATCCCACTAGCTATCCACTCTCTACACAGAGCAACCCAAAACCCAGGTTCTAGTCTGACAACAGTTACAAACCTCCAGCTCTCTCTTTTCCCCACAACCTGCACTACCCAAGGAATGTACCCCCTTGAATTCTCACAGTGCCTTGAGTTGTACCATTCATTTATCAAGGCCACTAGTGCATTTGGTTGGCCAAGAATCACTCAATTGGTAAATCTAGGAACTCTCAGTTGTTTCATATTTTCTCATAGCAACCTTCACACGGCTCTGAGTCATTTTCTCCATAGAAAATCGCACCACATGCTCACAGTCTGATTTATAGGCACACATGCCTCTTTCTAAACATAAAGAAAAAGCCAAACAATGGTTTCCTTCAAGTATACCATGTTTGTTCCTCTTCCCAAACCTCTACTCCTCCTTTTCTACCCAAAATTTGCATGTAAAAACTGTCCCTAATCTGCATACGAATTTCCACTTCTTCCTTGCTTGCTTGACTCAAACTCTTCTCAAGGATGATTGTACTTCATCCCATTCTCTCCAATAACTATGGGATGTGACCACTCACACCCACCCTCTTACATGATTTTAATGGTTGGCCTCTCATACACTTAATCAACAAATAGAAGGTTATACACAAAGATAATAATTTCAGGAATGTGGGTTGGATTAATAACCATGAATAATTCCCCATTGGACCCCTCTCTCTTGTGGAATCATAGCCCCCCATCATTCTTCATCTCTTTATTATTGGAGCCAGTGATTATTACTTTTATTAATTATTTCAATGTTTAAAATATGAAAATCAACCCCCAACCACATTAAATCAATTTGTCTCTTCTCCCTAATGCATCGACTCACCAACCTAATCCACATTTATACAATTACATTATAATTCAAGAGGATTAGAACTAGGGATGTTACATCCCCTCCCCCTTATTTTTTCACTGTCCTCAATGCACAACACCCTACAGGTGATCCAAGAGTATCTTGATGGCCATCCACCTTGTCCAATTGACTCAAAACAATTTTTTGGAAACTTACTATTTTTAGAAATTTTTTGATTCTTGAACTTTCGAGGCCATTTTGAGGGCCTAAACAAATATTTTCACGATCGAAAACCTCAAGGAGAGCCCAAGGCTATGATTGATCCCCCTAAATGAATCTCCTCGCAAATACCTTTCCAACGAGCTATCGTGCACCCTAAATGGAGATCGTATGCAAAAGTTACGGCCCTAGGAAGTTGATGTACTAACTTAACCCAACGGGGCCCACATGACTTTTAGTGATTCATATCCTAGGGTTAGGTTTTTGGATGTCTAGGGTTTTGGAATTCATGTTTATTGTAAAAATTTCATGAGAGCCTCATTTATTGATCTTCTTGTGAGTGAGCATAGCCGTCACATCTCTTCTCAGAGATAAGATGCCACTATTATAGCAAGCTTGTTTTCAGTCTACATTTTACAGTTTTCGACATATTTCTTATTTAATAGAATTCAATTTTTACTGTATCTTTGTTATTTTTCACTGTGTCTCTATGTTAAAATTATAAATTTGTGGTTTCATTTTGTTCCTCTCATAAATCTGGATCAGTGGTATCAAAGCAGTCTGCTCCTTGTCGTTTTTTAATGCATGTCCCCGATGCGGTCAGGGTATAGAGAGTTGGGTATCGAGCTTGTTTCTCTTGAGGAAAATTTCTCTTGCAAGCAAATAAATCGTCCATAGCAGGTAAAAATAAGTACGACATGATAGTAGATCCTTTCAAAATTTTGCTTGATGAATCCCTTGAGAGATAGAGGAACAAGATGATGGATAACTTTGCACAAATCCTTCGACAGTTGCCAACAAGTGACACATCCACCTCAGGTGGAGGTGCCGCCCCCTTCAAGGTAGAGATCAATTTTGATATTCCTATATTTGAAGGTCAAATATATGTGGATGTCATAGATAAATGGCTAAGCCTTCTAGAAGGGTATTTGGGTATTTTTCTATCCACAACTATTCCAATAGAGAAAAGATTACATTTGCACTCCTCAAGGTCATCCCCCATGTCAAATATTGGTGGGATACTTTATGTGAGAAAAATGAAATAGAGGGTTCCACATTATTTTCAGTTTCATCCACTTGGGTTTCCTTCAGGGATTCTATTAAAGAAATATACTACCATGTTAGAAGTTATGACAACTTGTATACAAGATGGACCACACTGCGGTAGGAAAGAGACCAAACAATGCCAGAGTTAACTAATGTCTTCCATACGTTGTGCACAAAGATGGGTATCAAATATTTTGAGCGACATCTAGTACTCAAGTACCGCAAGAGTCTACATAGATACATCCAGACAGAAATGGATTTTTTGGACATCTCATCCTTGGGCGCGACCTATCGTTATGCCATCAAAATTGAACATAAGCTTAAACAAAAGACATGGCAGTTTGGGTTTGGGAATGCCTCACAGTATAAGAAGGGCAAGGGAAGCCCCAACCCATAGAACAAAGGATAGAGAAAATATTGGAAACCTCGGGACAACCTGTCCAAGTCGCAAGCAAAGAAGGACAATGGGAAGATGAAGAAAGATATCGAGAAGTGGTGTGACTTCCATAAGAGCCCCTGGGATAACACTATTGATTTCCTCTCAAAGAAGTCATTGGTGGCCAAGGTAAAATCCTCTGAATCAAATGCAGGTTCCGACTCTAAGTCAAAACCAGAAAAGGGGAGATGGATCATTGACATGGAACCCAATGCCACCATTGCTACCACCAATATCCATCCCGATGAACTTGATGAGCCAGAGGAAGGCGAGCGCCTCTTTCATTCACAGATGTGGGTGAAATGCACTGCGTTTCACTTCATTGTTGATAGCAGTATCCAGAAGAACCTCATATCAGCAAAGGTCTTCAAGTGGCTTGCCCTGTCGACAACGCCACAACCGTAACCCTACACCATCGAATGGCTCCGACAAGGGATCCATCTTTGCGTTAGCCAGTAGTGTTTCCTATCGTACGGCATCAAACCATTCAAAGATGAGATATTGTGTGATGTTTCTCCCCTTGAAGTTTGATATGTTCTTTTGGATCAACCTTATTTATGGAAACGTCGTGCTATATATGAGTCTAAGCCTCGTAGTGTTATTATTACTTTCAACATGAAATTGTATAGGATACCCAAAGTAGTCTCACCCAGTCTTATTTCCTTTATTTTTTCCAAGAAATGCAGGAAGGTCATTTCTCAAACTGGGAAGTTTTTCTTCTTCATGATTCACTCTCAGAGTGAGAGAAAGGTTGTCACCACATCCAAGGCTTTCACGATCGACCTCTCCATGCAACAGAATCAAGTGGATAAGGTTGTGGAAAAATACAAAGACATCTTATCATCACCTACTAGGGTAACTTTGCACTATCAGGTCAAGCATCCAATCGATCTGACCCCCAATGCACTGCTACCTAATGGGTCAGTCTATCGTCTCTCTCTGCTAGAAAATGAGGAGATCAAATGTCAGATCCAAGAATTTCTCCACAAGGGGCACATCCAACCCATCTCATCACCTTTTAGAAGCCCAATTGTGTTGGTGTAGAAGAAAGATGGGACATAGCGACTCTGCATTGATTATCGGGCCCTAAATAAAATCACAATCAGGAACCGGTACCTGATTCCTCGAATCGATGATCTCCTTCATTAGTGAAAGGGGGAGAAATACTTCAGTAAGATTGATCTGAATTCTAGCTACCATCAGGTCCCAATAGAATAGATAGATGTATGGAAAACTTCCTTCAAGTCAAAAGAAGGTATTTTTGAATGGTTGGTCATGCCCTTTGGTTTGAAAAATTCCCCAACAACATTCATGAGGATAATGGATGATGTATTGTGGCCTTTCACTAATTCTACAACAAGACTTGGGAAGAACATTTGCAGCATATTCAACAGGTTCTTCACACTCTTCAATAACACAATCTATATGCCAACTTGGAAAAATGCTCTTTCAACATGGACAAGGTCCACTACCTGGGGTACATTTTTTATGTGCATGGTGTGCATGTTGATCTAGCCAAGATCTGAGTCATTCATGACTGGCCAGCACCAACCATGCTCACTATGCTTCGGAGCTTCTTAGTCCTTGCTAATTTCTACAACAGGTTTGTGTTGGGATTCTCCCCTATTCCATGGGCCCACAACCAAGTAACCAAGGGTGGTGGTAAGGAAAAAATTGTGTGGGGCCTATCCCAATAGAAATCCTTCAATGATCTAAAGTAGCGCTTGTGGTCAGCCCTAGTGCTTTCATTACCTGACCTGCAACAACCCTTTGAGATTGAGATATATGCTTCATACTATGTTGTGGGTGCATTCCTCACTCAGCACGGCCACCTTGTGGCCTATCATAGTGAGACATTATCAGATGTTGTTCATAAGTACCCTGCTTATGACAAAGAAATGTACTCCATAATGAAAGCCTATCACCAATGGAGGAATTACATTCTCAGGAAGGAGACAGTAATCCACATGGATCATAAGCCATTGTAGTTCATGCAGACACTAGGAAAATTGTAGAATGACCACCATCAGAAGTGGTCCACGTATTTTTAGCAGTTCCACCTCAACATCAAGTATAAAACAGGAAGTACCAAATGATTCGTGAAACTCACCACAATGCTAGACTCGTGCAGCCACGAGACCTCTGAATGGCCCCACCTCTATGAGACAGATCCCGACTTCTCCAACATCTACCAGATGTTGGGTCCAAACACAACTATCACTAATTTCCATCTTTAGGATGGGTTGTTGTGTCATTTGGGCCATCTCTTTGTTCCATCAAGCAAGCGATCGAAGCTTATTTGGGAATCCCACTACAATAGGGTGGCAGGACACTTCAGCATGGAAAAGACAGTGGTATTGTTGTAGAGAAATTTCTACTAGCCGAAACTTTGACAAGATGTTAGCAAGTATATATGGTCCTGCACTACCTGTGTTATTGACAAACTGGCCACTAAGAAACAAGGCATGTACACTCCTCTTCCTACTCCTGAGAGGCCATGGTAATCCATCTCAATAGACTACATATCAAGCCTTCCATCCACCAAGCGAGGAAATGACTTTGTTTTTGTGGTGGTTGATCCCTTTTCCAAGATAGAGATTAAGGTCTCCTGCAAGAAGAACATCATAGCGGAGTCCACTTTCAAGCTCTTCTTTGATGGATTGTGGGTACACTTTGGGATCCCACAAACCATTATCTCATATCGGGGTAGTTGGTTCCTTATCAAATTTTGTTCGAGCCTTTGGTCACTGCTGGACACCAAGATCACCATGTCCACTTCCTTCCATCCCTAGACAGATGGCCAAATCGAGGTCATCAACCAGATGATCGTGCACATCCTGCACATGTACAATTCCAAGCACCCCCGCACCTGGGATGAGAGTATTGCCTATGTTCAACACAGCTACAATAGAACCATACATATCTCAACCGGCCACATCTCTTTTCAGGTGGGGTTGGGACTTCAATCATTGGGTCCCATGGATGTTGAACTACCCCTTCTTGCCACCCAGATAGAATCATCACATGCTCCAACTGAAACTAACAAAGCCACCCATTTCATTGAGTGGATCTAGCACATCTTCCAATAGGTTCAATATATTTTACAGAAGTCCAATGCTAAGTACAAGCAGCACCATGATCAACACTAGGTGCCACACCAGTTTCAAGTAGGTGACAAAGTTTGGTTGCACTTGCAGAAAGAACGCCTTACAAGGCCTCATCAGAAGCTTCGCCCACTCCGTTATGGACCTTACACCATCACCAAGGTTGTGGGTGACAATCATTTTGAGCTCAACCTTACCCCCTTCCTAGGATTTCACCTAGTGTTCAATGTGAACCTCCTTCGGTCTTATTTTCCACCATTATTGGACACCTCGGAGATAGAAGAACAATTGACACCAATAGATCTCAATCATGACTACATGGAACAGACATCCACTGATCATATCATGGACACACATGTCAAGGGCACTCGCCAGCAAAGGATCCAACTTTATTGGGTTTTCAAAGCATGGCAGCTCCTACACCAAGGCAAGTGGCTCACCCGGGGCCAAATTCAACATAAATTTCTTCATCTGATGGGGGAAATCAATGCAATGGAGACCATTACTTCCTAATGGGGGAGGATTGATCCAGGAATATATCAGTGGCCATCCACCTTGTCCAACTAGCTCAAAACATTTTTTTAGCAACTTACTATTTTTAGCATTTTTTTGGTTCCTGGACTTTCGGGGCCATTTTGAGGGCCTAAACGATTATTTTTCGTGATTTGCTGCCTCAATAATAAATAAAGTCTTTTATTGATCCCATTAAATGAACCTCCTCGTCAATACCTTTTCAACAGGCTATCATGTGCCCTAAACGGAAATCATATGCAAAAGTTACGACCCCGAGAAGTTGATGTACTAACTTACCGCAACGGGCACCAAATGAATTTTGGCGCTTCATATCCTAGGGTTAGGTTTTTGGATGTCTAGGGTTTTGGAATTCATGTTTATTGTAAAAATTCCTTCAAATCCTCATTGTACTGATCTTCTTGCATATGAACGCAGTCGTCACATATCTTCTCAGAGATACGCTGCCACCATTCTAGAAAGTTTGTTTTCAGTCTGCATTTTACAATTTTCAACATATTTCTTATTTAATAGAATTCAATTTTTATCATATCTCTACTATTTTTCACTGTGTCTCTATGCTAACATTATAAATCTGTGGTTTCATTTTGTTCCGCTCATAAATTCGAATCAACAGGTGAAATTTTATTTCACAATTTCGGCTTCCCGACCAATAATCAACATATAGGCTCTCTGGACCAAAATCACACAAGAATTCTAGCCTAAAAAAATTACATAGACACTATAGGACCAATACCTCGGATACGTAGGCAAATTTGGCCCCCAAAATCACAAATACAAAGGCACCCTAGTCCGAAACATATGCATAATCCACTGGCATTCTCCTACAACTATCTTGATTTCCACCATCTCTCTTCCCATTGAAATTCTAAACCCAAGGAATGACATCCCATTCGTTTATCAAAGTTGACCCAAGGAATGTTCCCCCTTCAATGTCCTCGATCCCTCAGGTTGCACCATTCATTTATCAAGGTCTCTCTGGCATAGGTAACTAGAAATCTCATTGTTGGGAACTCAAGGGACTCACTACTAGGAAGAATATCAGTAAAATAACCAACAACAACCTTGTTGTTGCAGTGTGACTCACACAAGAGTGCATTCTTCGGGCTTGAAAACTTGTTTCTTCGACAGTGAAACTCACACAGGAGTTCACTCTTCAGGCCTGACAACCTGGTTCTTCGATAGTGAAACTCACACTAGAGTTCACTCTTCATACCTAACAACCTATTTCTTTGACAGCACAAATCACACAGGAGTTCACACTTTAGGCCCGACAACCTAGTTCTTCAATAGTGCAACTCACACTAGAGTTCACTCTTCAGAGTTGACAAGTTGTTTCTTCGACAATGCAACTCACATAAGATTTCACTCTTCAGGCCTGACAACCTAGTTCTTCGACAATGAAACTCACTATCTAGGCTCAGGCATCCCTTTCACTATTATACAGTGCCTCGGGAGATCCATCATTTTCCAAGGTTTTCTCTCACAGAAAAATGCTAACTTGTTTCTATACTTCCACTAGAAATATATAACCTGGGGCAATCATCCCATCTACATTACATGCATACAATTAATATGAGATATCATCATATAATTATAAAAATTTCAAATATGTTTTACACAGGAAAACAGAAATTCCCAAACATGAGTCTTGTTGTTCATTATTATTCTTTGGCCCTTGCAGTAGTATATATCAGTATTCCTTAGAGGATTACATCCCTACCATATCCAAGACCATTTCCCCCACAATTATCTCAATAACATGCAGCCAAACAAATTGTTAGTATATCGTAACAATTTTCAATTATTAATTTCTAAAATTTGGTTATACGGGAAAAACAAAAATTCCCACGCATGCGATTTATGCTCATTATGTTCGGTTCTTGCAGCTGTAGATATCATTATTCTTATGGGCATACATCATTTCCATATCCAAGACCATTTTTCCTTCAATTTCTTCAACTTTCTTGCATCCAAACAAGATTGTTAGCACTCATGCATATTTTTAGCAGTTCATAAAATGATATCAGAATTTTATCTACCCAACAATTCAATCATTTCCAACCATTATACACATTAAAATGGAATTATACTATTCATCATATTATATAGAATGACATTATCATTCATTTTACATGCATTATCAACACATCAAGCTCTTCATAATACAATCAAACTTTACCAATAAATAAACCCAATGTGCCAATAATCCTAGCCACATCTACATAATGCATTGTTGCATTGATTTTGGAATACCATATGTTCATGTCATGTATTCCACCATTTGAGTTGGAAGGTATGGCCCAAGCCTCAATACAGCGTCCAAACTCTTCCTCACAACCCATCTGATCCTTTGGATACCTTCCTCTTCAACCCATACACAACAATAGGAACATCATCCCTTAGTGTTATTTAGTGGAGGAAAAAATGTTGCAACCCAAACCTTAGTTACATAGGGAATAACCATCATGCACTTGGATAGCACTATAGCCTTTCTATATCCAAACTCATCATGTCCTCACACATGACCATCTCAATGTCTTTCATTTTTATAACGGGATTAATGTATCCCAACTTAACTCAGTTATGAATTCATAACCAACATAACACAATATGCAATTAAATTTCTCAAAAATGCATTCAAGCAACAAATAATATTTGCATACTCAAGGCCTCCTGACTTTTCATCAATTCAAATATTGATATTATAATGAGGGAATTTTTACCTTCATTCCCTTCAATATTTATACACTATAACAACCCCAAATACATACCCGCATGGCTATTATCAATTTATTTGATGCTACTTGATCTTTTTACATTTGTAGAATCTCGTCGACTCCCTTCATTAATTTTATTGGTCAACATTTTCTCCATCCTTGTTTGTCTTCATATGTGTGGATACATATGAATAATTTAGGAATGAACATATGTCCATCATGGAAATAATAGTGGAAATTGATGTGCTTTCAATTTGATTTTTAAACAATGTTGTCTGGCAGCGTAGTCCCTACCAATGAGGTTAGAAAGCAAAATGTGGAAAATGGGCTCGAAATGTAAATGAAACGAAGTGTTTGGTGCAAAATGTAAATCACGGAAATGTTGTGTGCAACATGTATATCATGGAACATGGGGAAAAAGTAAATGACGCTTGGCAGGGAGAGCACCATATATTTTTTGAAAGTATATAACAAAGTACGAATTTGTTGACAGTGGAAGAATAAATTTGGAAATTTAAATGCATTTTCCATATGGACTGCTGAAAGATAAAAATATATGAAGACATAAAATTAAAAGGAGAAGAAATATAAAAATTTAAATGCATTTGTGAACATGGGGTATAAGTAAATGACGTTTGCATTGTACAACACCATTTATTTTGAAATATATATAAAAATAAAAGTTTGTAACATATTAAAAATTAAATACAATTGTCATACAGAGTGGTGAAAGATAAAAATAAAAATTTGTAACATATTAAAAATTAAATGCATTTGTGATACACACTGGTGAAAGATAAGAATAAAGTCTATAACATATAATAATTTAAATGCATTTTTATTTGAAATATGTCCAAAAATAAAAGTTTGTTACATACTACTAGAAATTTTGAAATATACAAAGAAACGAAAGTATGTTACATATAAATTGGAATTTCAATGCGTTTGTCATGTAGAATGTGATTGGGGCTCCTACGGACCATTACAAAAATATGTACAAGAAACAGGACTGTGGAAAGAAGATAGAGTGCAATACCTACAAAAAAAAAATGGAAAGATATAATTGTTTGCCTATACATCTCTATTTAAGAAACTGGAGTAAGTGGGTTGATAAACAAAGGAAGATGGGATCAGTAAACTTATAGTGAGGGTACATCTGATCCCTTTGTCTATTTTCTTGCAATTGTCGTTTCATTGATTTCGTCGACGACTGCAGTTTCAAGGATGTCCTCGACAGCTGCTGGATTGCTGGCAACTGCCTATTGCCTTTCGTTGGCGGCCTGTTTCAATTTCCTTTCGAGCCATTCTTCAATGTAGCTTCTCATTGGGGAGACGTTGATCTCATTCCATATTTTTATGTTGAAAAGATCATTTTCTAATTCCCGAGAGTCAATAAAAAGATTACAAAGAGTCTCATGAATTTCCTCATTCTGTACTGCATATTTGACTAGCCAGTCGTGGACATGAGTTTGATCAAATTGAATGATGTTGTAAAAATTTTCCAGGGACAAGGCCTTAAACATAGAAACCTGTTTATCAAACTCTTGCCTGGTTAAGGGTAAGGAGTTTGTGATTAAGTCGCGGTCTTGGAAGTCATTGGTTTTCCCGGCTAAGTCTATATTTGATAGCCTAATGAATAATTTATCTTTCCTCGATATGGCTTGTTAACATGACTCAACAATGAGATGCAGGTTCTTCACTTTTTCTTTCCAACATGCATTCAATTGATGGATCCAGTTTTTGGATGGAATATCTTCTTCTCTTCTTCTTTTTTTTGCCATATTGTTGACAATCTTGCCAAAAGGAATGACCATTTTTAAAAAGAAATTTTCTTCATCTTGTAACTCGACTTACAAAAGCTCGAGCAAACTATGTTCCCTGGTTCCAAGGGAAATGATGGTTTGTGATCTTTTCCACACCTCGGTAACCAGTTCCATTCTTTTTTTGATATTTTCCTCCACATATCCTTTACAGGATGCGAGAAGGGTGGAGGATGTTTTTACATTTTGTGCAAGGGTTCCAAGCATGGCTATTACTAAAGGATTGATAAGCAATGGCATAGGAATGAAAGAGTCCTCCAATTCCTTGACCCTGTTCTTCAGTCTAGAATTCTCGGTCTCCATGCTTCCAATGGAATCATGAAGTTATTCTCCACTCGCGGTGTGAAGTTGAAAGATTTGGGACGGCCACATGTTGGCAACGTGAACCTCTGAACGAGATTTGTCTTTCTTATTTTTAACATCTTTTTTCTCAATTATCAGTTTTTTGGACTGGCTATCAAAAACAGCACTCTGGAACACAAAGGATTCATCTTCATCCAAATTTTCGGTGATGGATATGTCCATTGGATGGCTATGGTGGATGGCGTCTCCGGGCTGATCAAGGAAGCAGATCATGCTATCCAAATCAGTGTCAAGTTACATGTTCTCACTTTGAATTTCCAGCTCTTCCACCTACCCCAAAAAATTTTTTCTCTTCTTCTCTACTGGAAGCTTGTGAGAACTATCAATTTTAGAATGAGGAGGGTCGTTATCTTCTCCTCCGTTTGAAGAACTTTGAGTTTCTTTGTTGCTATGGTGGGCCGTTGGAGCGATGCTCCGGGATGTCATACTTTTTGGAGTGGTATTTGCGGATTTAACACTCTTCTCAGTGGGTCCTTTCCCCTGTTGGGTGTATAATTTAGTGCATCTTTGCACTATGTCCACGTCGTCGGCATCAGAGGCAGGACCGTTGTTGCCACTGTCTCTATTTTTGGGCAGGTGTTTATTTAAAAAACAATCGTTGAGGCAAAGTGTTTGTAAATTTTGTCGATAAATATTATAGGGGTCAAACCCTCTTATGATTTCATCATATCTCGGGTTGGAGATGCTAGAATGTGTTGCGAAATCGTTAATTGTTTTGACGTTTTTCAACACGAACTCCCCTACTTTCCAAGGCAGAGGAATGAACTGTTTTTTTCTTCTTCTTTTGGAACAGATGGAACCAGTAGTTGTATTGATGTGATACTTCTGCAAGAAACATTTTGTTTGTAATGTGACATGGAAGGAGAGCAGGTTGTTTCGTGGATCCAAAAATTCTTATCACGGTGTAATTATCCAAAAGTTCGAGTGTCCCCTTCTTGTCCAAAAAGCTAGTTGCCTATTCAGATATGCAGGGAGTATATTCTCCTAACAAAAAAACTTTGAAAACAGATAGGAAGCCATTAAAAACCTCATAAAAATAGTGGGAAGCCTTATGCTTCCACAAGACCTGGTACCAAAACGTTATTGGGTGCAATTCATAGTTGACATTCTTGGACAGAGATAGTTACGAAAACTGACAGGAATGCGCTGTTGCAAAAACTAAATAGGATGACATGTAAAATTTCTTTTCCCTTTTGTAGCTTGACAATTAGGAACAAATTTCATGGGAAATTAACCTGCCACAATAAAATATGGCTTGCTCGTTGACTGTGAAATACAAAATATAAAGAGCCATGCGAGAACAAGTTGTTGTGGACTCCTGTCCGGTTATTCTTGTAAACAGGAAGGAAATTTTGTGAAATGGATTTCTAAAGGAACTAACCTGCATGCTTGTAATATCTTCAGGAACTAGAAATGGGTTTTCCAAAAAATGGGGCAAGAGGTCCAATCCGTTGTTATACTTTGCTAGGAACTGTTTGCAATCTTCTCCTCTGAACGTCAATGTTGGCTCTAACAATTTTAGCATCTAGCGGAAGACTTGAGGTGACAAAGAAATAGAAGAGTGGTCCCGCAGTGGAATAATTCTTTTCTCTGAAATAAATTTATCGGCACAACAAGAGACCAGGTCCTTACAGTCAAAAACATCATGGAAATAGCCTACACAAGCAATCCCAGAGGTCCAAATTACTTGGTTCTCTGCAGCAAAGGTTGAGTAATAAAAATATGGCTTGGACCACTGGAAGTTCTAGTCCTCCTACCTGAAGATGTTGAGTGTATCTCCACAAAACTGTTGTCGAGCTGATGTCATAGCTTTATGAGAACGTTGGTTTGCTGCAGATGATGGTTTAAATGAATAGTTAGAGCCAATAATGCAACTCTTCGCTAAATCTTGGTTAAATTCTTATGAATGGGAAAGCTCCTCAAGCCTTTCGTTGAGTAATGACAAGATGTATGGGTGGTGCATGATGAACTATTAGCAGTAAATCTTATTTATTGCATATTTAGAAATGCGAAGGTGGCGGGTACGACAAAGAGCAATTAAGGATTGGTGGTTTCGTGAACATGTGAAGGCCATGACATGCGAACGAGATTTCATGATTTTGAAATCCACACTCAGAAGGGATAGTATAATCCACCCGCAAATTTTGGTTTAATGTGCATCAATACAAGATCTCCTTGAGCCTTTCGCCCATCAATGACAATTTGTATAGTTTCTGCATGATGACCTATTAGAATTAAATGCCAGTAATTCCATATTTAGAAACAAGATATGTATATATATATATATATATAAAATTTCCTTTTATTATAGATAAGTGCAAAGGTGACAGAGACGGTGGAGAGCAAGGAAAGAATGGCAAGCTCTGAAAAGCAGTTGGACGGAATTCAAAAAAGGATTACGGGGATACTCAGGACAAGCAAGTGTTGCACGGTTAAATTTCATGTATCGGAATTTTTGAGTGCAAAATGTGTGAAATGAAAGAGATCATGATGGGGCAGTTCAGTGTCCAGTTTGTATATTTGTGGAATTTCGGCAAAGGGGCTAAGTATGGAATAGGGAAATTGCTAATTGCATGCGTAGCAATAAGATCTTATATATGGCCCCAAGGGGGTAGCTCAATTG
>JZKD02S1888335.1:4144010-4154556 GCA_000966675.3 Picea glauca | reverse complement strand
AGAGAGAATCCTTGTAACCGGTCATGTGCTTAGAAGCACCACTATCAACAAGCCATGTGTCACTTCCATGAGTGATTGTTCTTGTGAGAGCTGATATCAATACATGTTCTTCACTGGAGTCCTAATTTTTTGTTCTCTTCTAAGCAGATTCATCATCTCCTCCGGCATGAGCATGATGTCTTTTATTCTGTCCTTTTCTGATCTTGCTAGACATAAAAAGTAAAATAAAAATAAAAAATAAGATCTTATATATAATTGGCAACAACTAATTGAAAAGGGGCGCTAGCACAGGAACAATGACTACGAACTAAATATTTTTTCAACCTACCAAACCAACGATCCGACAAAGAAATTTTAAGAAATGGCGAAGTATGGAAAGAGGACATACAGGCTTCAAAATGGGGTGACAATAGTTCCACAAAATATGAGACGACCCGATAGTTAAATTGTATTTCTCAAAAATTTTCAGTGCAAAATGTATACCACAGAAGAGGGCAAGTCCGCCTATCAATTTGTATAGTGCATAACTGTGGGTAGTGTTTGCAGGACATGGAAGTACAGAGGAAACACTTTGCCCTTTAATATAGCTTATGTGTCGCAAATGTGGTATGGCTCATTTTAGCAATTTTCCATCGGTAAAGAGAGGCAATCTTGAGCCCTCCAGCCCTGGAGACCGTCTGTCAATTTGTATATCGCGGAGCTCCGAATGGTGTTTGGAGGTCATGGAAAAGTAGAAGTGAAATGTCAACCCACCCAGCGGGCAAGTCCGCCTGTCAATTTGTATATCGCGGAACTATGGGTGCCAGTTGTAGGACACAAAACAATAGAGGCTCAACTTAAAGAAAGGGGAAGCAGTCATTAGAAACGCAATAATCCGCCAAGCTACACAACAAGGCATTTTGGGGGGGAGAATGATTAAGTAAGCAGGAAGGGAAACTAGAGGGAATAAAAGAGTGGGAAAATAAAAAGCCGGAAAGCAGTTTTCATAAGTGTGAGTTGGTTTCAAAGAAGCCCCATTGTTGCAAAACCATCATTTTCTACTAATTGTCAGCAAATGCATTGTTGAAGATTAGATTTTTTTGCAATGTGTGCGTGTAAATATGTTCTTCATACATTCTTCCATGACTGTAAAATATTAAATTAACTACTAAACTTCATTTTCTACTAATTGCCAGCAAATGCTTTGTTAAAGATTAGATTTTATTGGAATGTGTGGGAGTAACTGTGTTCTTGATACATTCTTCCATGACTGCAACAAATTAACTCAAGTATTAAACTTCTTGCATTATGGTTTTTTAGCATTAAAACTTAATAATTGCATGTCTAGAAACAAGAATAACGATTTCGCTGCAACATTGTGCATTGGTATTGCTATGTTCTATCTGCATTACGAATAGAATTGAATGGTGGTTTGACACTATGCAATCCATTTTTTGTTTGCATAAAAGGTTGGTGGATTGACATAGTGCATTGTCATATAATTGTTAGATGTTCCATTTTAGAAAAAAATAACCCAAGTAAACACAATATCAAAGAAGTATGAGAGCATTGAACCATGCCAATGAGAACATATGTTAAAACCAGAAAAGAAGCAGCAACGAAGAGTCGAAGGCAAATATTTCTTAATAGCAAATCCATTTCAAAAAATAAGAAAAGCACGGAATATTGTACATCTATCCTTAGAAATTGGACCCAGTTCTTCATGCCAAAACATTGAACGTATCTATGACAAACAGATGCATGGGATCCGTAGTATGTAAGATCTTTGCAGTTTTCTCCTCGATGAATCATCCTGTGTTGAAATTGATAGTTTTCAGAAGCTTCTGGTGAGAAAGAAGACCAAAAAATGTTGCAGGGAAAATGGAATATCCCTTATCTGATACCACCTCTACAAAGTCCAAAAGATTTCAGGAGCACAGGTTGCACGTGCAATTCCAGAGGGCCAAATTAGTCCATTATGGGTAGAAGGAGATGACTAGTAGAAAAATGCCTTACAACAGCGAGAGTTTTGGACCTGATTCTTGAAGATGTCAATCAATAATTTTTTGGCTTGAAATATATCTCTGGGAGCATCAACATATCATTTCTTTACAGTGAAAGTCTTCCACCTAGAACGGACTAATTTCGAACTCTGGAATTCCTACTTTTGCGCTGCAAAGTGGCTATTGCGTTTACCATCGGTTTCTTTTCTAAAACTCATTTTGGTGTTGTCAGGACCACCATCATCGAGTCGGGAAGTTCCATCCATTATGGTTAATTTCAATTTGGGTGCAGGAGTGGGAAGATTCTCTGCATTGCCATCATGCATTGCCGTGTGATCGCCCATCAAATCATCTTCTTTCAGGTCGGAATTCATGACATCAACTTCAACGACAGCCATGAATGCAAGTGGGCAGGTTCTGTGAGTAGGCAGTGTTTCCTTGGAATTTTTTGTCTTGAAATATATCTCTCGGTGTACCAAGGGACCATCTCCTTTTTTGCTCCTCGGTGGAGGGAGATGAATAGTAAGAATATGCCCTAGAATAGTGGAACCTCTGGCCATTATGCTTGAATGTGTTTACTGTGTCTGGACAGAAATGTTGTGACAAGTTATTAAGAATTTTTCGTTTGTTGGAGACAATGTTTGAAATGAAAATCGGGGAGGTATAATATAACCTTCCACAAATTATGGTTGAATTCCTATCAATGGGATATCTCCTTGAGCCTTTCGCTGATCAATGACAAGCTCCAGGGTTCATGTGGAATGAGTTGTCCCCGTCATAGATTACTAATTGCACAATTAGGAAAAAGTGCGAAGGTGGCGGTGATGGCAAAGAGAGATTAAAAAAATATCGCATCGTCTTTGAAATGAATACCTAGAAAGCATAACATACTTTTGCACAAATCTTAGTTTAATTCGTAGTAATGACAAATCTTCTTCGTATTTCTGGACATTAATGACAATGTTAACGGTTCCTGCTAGATGAATACTACCATTAAAGCTTAATTATTGCACATATCGAAACAAGTACGAAGGCAGCAGTGATGGAGAAACTGGTTCTAACAAATACCTAAGTATGGAAAGTGGATGGGCGGGTTACAAAAGAAAAATGACAGAAGATATACCCATGAGACGTGAAGGGCCAATGGCCATATTGCATCTCAGTGACAGATATCGGTCGTCAATTTGTATGTTACGGAATTTGTAAAAGGACCAACCAAATAGAAAGCGAAAGTATATGATAAAAATAAAAACATCATATTTAGTAATTATATTTACATATACATATAATTACTCCCTGGACACTCTTTTTTTTTTTAAACATTAAAATGTTGTAGTGTTAATGAAAACTGCAAATTTGTAAATCATGGAAGTGGGGCTTCATTGTTCCTTGTCCTACAAATAGCACCCATAGTTCCACGATACACAAATTGACAAGCCCATTTGCGGACTATTTCAATTTTAAGGGCCTCCTGTTGATGTAATAGCACAATTGGAATTCAACTCATGAATTCCTAAGTATGAACTCTTACAAGGTATGGACACGAGGTACTTCTAGAGTTTGTATGAATCCCACATTTCATACTTGGCCACTTTTTCGATTGCGGGTTCTCAGTCCGTCGGGCTCAAAGTTGGGCCTCTATTGATACGTATCCTACAAATAGCACCCAGAGTCCCGACATATACAAATTGACTGCCGAAGCTGTGGACTGGGTCGCTCAACATTGTAGTTCTATTGTTCCCCGTCTTCTAAACAGGATTTGGAGGAAACGATTTGTACATAGTAAAGATGTGCTTCTCAAAACTATGGACATGACATTTTGTAGAGCATGTATGGATCCCTCATTCGAAACTTAGCCAATATTTGGATGGTGGCTTCTCGAGCTGGCAGGTTCGAAATTGGCCCTTTGTTGTTCGCTGTCCTACAAATAGCACCCACATTTCCGCGATATACAAATTGACAAGCAGACTTTCCAACTATTTGAATTTTAAGGGACTCATATTCATGTCATAGCACAATTGTACTTGGGCCATTTTATATTTGTTTATTACAATATCAAACGGCGAAGTGGTCAGTCGGCCTGGTGATACAAAAGTAACTGAAATTTGAAGTCATAAATCTGCCATCTTCCACACCTACAAGTTTTCTGGAAAACGAGTAATACATACTAAGTATGTATTCTTATAAAATATGGAAATGAATTTTTTATAGATCATGTACGGATCTGCCATTCCATATTAGGCACTTTTTTGGATCGGGGGATGTCGAGATGGCGAGCTGAAAATTGGGCCTCTATTGTTCTGCGCTCTACAAATATTACCCACAATTTCACAATATACAAATTGACATGCGGACCTACGGGCTGCCTAGCTCAACATTGCAATTTCATTGTTCTGTGTTCTCCAAATAACACTCAGAGTTCCGCAATATACAGATTGACAGATGGACTTGAGGGTTGTCGGGTTCAATTTTTCCATTGTTTACGAATGGCAATCCCTATCAACTATCTAACATATGTAAAAGCATTATTTTGAACACTAAATTATTAATATTACATATTGATATTGCACAATTTAATTAGACGACAAAGTTTTTACAAGCTGGTCGAGAAAGTGATATAAAAGTTTTTCGACAAACGAGCAATACATAGTAAACATGTACTTTTATAAAGTATGGACATGAAATTTTATAGAGCATATGTGGATCCCTCATTCCATACTTAGGCACTTTTTGGATCGCGGGTTCTCACCCTGGTGGGATGGAAAATGAACCTATATTGTTCTGTGTCCTACAAATAGCACCCAAACTTCCGCGATACACAAATTAACAGGTAGACTTGCGAGTTGGTTGGCTCAACATTTCACTTTTATTGTCCCCTAGCGATTCTGTATTAATTCCATATTTAGTCACTTTTTTTTAATCGGGGGCTCTCGGCCTGGTGGGCTAAAAATTGGGCCTCTATTGTTCTGCACTCTACAAATAGCACCCACAATTCCGTGATATAAAAATTCACAACCAGACCTGCGGGCTGGTTGGTCAACATTGCACTTTCATTGTTCCATGTGCTCCAAATAGCACTCGGAGTTCTACGATATACAGATTGACAGATGGACTCTAAGTAAATTATTAATATTAAATATTGATATTGCAAAATTTAATTAGACGAGAAAGTTTGTACAATCTGGTCGGGCGAGTGATATAAAAGTATTCTAACAAACAAGCAATACATAGTAAACATGTACTTTTATAAAGTATGGACATGAGATTTTATAGAGTATATGCGGATCCCTCATTCCATACTTAGGCACTTTTTGGATCGTGGTCTAGCGGGTTGAAAATTTAGCCTTTTTTGTTTCGTGTCTTACAAATAGCACCTAGACTTCCGCGATATACAAATTGACAAGCGCACTTGCGGGCTGCTTGACTAAACATGAGATTTTATAGAGAATATGCGGATCCCTCATTCCATACTTAGGCACTTTTTGGATCGCGGGTTCTCGGCCTGGCGGGCTGAAAATTGAACCTCTATTGTTCTATGTCCTACAAATACCACCCAGACTTCTGCGATACAAAAATTAACAGGCGAGCTTGCGGGCTAGTTGGCTCAACATTGCACTTTTATTGTCCCCTAGCGATTCCCTATTAATTCCATATTTAGTCACTTTTTTGGATCGGGGGCTCTCGACCTGGTGGGCTAAAAATTGGGCCTCTATTGTTCCGCTCTCTACAAATAGTACCCACAATTCCACGATATACAAATTCATAAGCAAACCTGCGAGATGGCTGGCCAGCATTGCACTTTCATTGTTCCGTGTGCTCCAAATAGGAGTTGGACTTCCACGATATACAGATTGACAGATGGACTCCAAGTAAATTATTGATATTAAATATTGATATTGCAGAATTTAATTAGACGAGAAATTTTGTACAATCTGGTCAGGTGAATGATGAAAAAGTATTCTAACAAATGAGCAATACATAGTAAACATGTACTTTTATAAAGTATGGACATGATATTTTATAGGGCATATGCGGATCCCTCATTCCATACTTAGGCACTTTTTGGATGGCGAGTTCTCGGCCTGGCGGGCTGAAAATTGAGCATTTTTTGTTCTGTGTCCTACAAATAGCACCTAGACTTTCGCGATATACAAATTGATAGGCACACTTGCGGGCTGCTTGAATCAACATGAGATTTTATAGAGCATATGTGGATCCCACATTCCATACTTAGGCACTTTTGGATCACAGGTTCTCGGCCTGGTGGGCTGAAAATTGAGCCTTTTTTGTTCTATGTCCTACAAATAGCACCCACACTTCCGCGATATACAAATTAACAGATGGACTTGCGAGTTGCTTGACTCAACATCATATTTTATAGAGAATATGTGGATCCCTCATTCCTTACTTGGGCAATTTTTGGATCACAGGTTCTCGACCTGGTGGGCTGAAAATTGAACCTCTATTGTTTTGTGTCCTACAAATAGCACCCAGACTTCCACGATATAAAAATTGGCAGGCGGACTTGTGGGCTAGTTGGCTCAACATTGCACTTTTATTGTTCTGTAGTGATTCCATATTTAGCCACTTTTTTGGATCGGGGGCTCTTGGGCTGGTGGGCTGAAAATTGGGCCTCTATTGTTCCGCGCTCTACAAATAGCACCCACAATCCCGCGATATACAAATTGACAACCAGACCTGCCGGCTGGCTAGTCAACATTTCACTTTCATTGTTCTGTGTCCTCCAAATATCACTCGGAGTTCCACGATATACAGATTGATAGATGGACTTGAGGTAAATTATTAATATAAAATATTGATATTGCAGAATTTAATTAGACAAGAAAGTTTGTACAATCTAGTCGGGCAAGTGATATAAAAGTATTCTGACAAATGAGCAATACATAGCAAACATGTACTTTTATAAAGTATGGACATGAGATTTTATAGAGCATATGCAGAGCCCTCATTCCATACTTAGGCAGTTTTTGGATCACGGGTTCTCGGCCTGGCGGGCTGAAAATTGAGCCTTTTTTATTCCATGTCCTACAAATAGTAGCCAGAGTTCCGCGACATACAAATTGAGAGGTGGACTTGCAGGTTGCTTCACTCAACATTGCACTTTTATTGTTTTGTGTCCTCCAAACAGCAGTCGAAGTTCCGCAAAATAGAAATCAACAGGACTCCACGAGTGGTGGGTTCAAGATTGCAATTCTTTAGGGATGGTCATCCTATCTAACTTTATCTAAAAACAGTATTTTCAAATACTAAATTATTAATATCAAATATGGATTTTGTATAAATGAATTATATTAAATTATTAAAGGATGTTAAATCGCTTATTTTAAAAAAAACGAAGGAAACAAAATAAATTTTTTTTTAAATTCTATCACCGTAAGCATAACAAGGACCAATTTAAATTTAAAAGGATTCTTGTTCATATGATATCACAATTTCACTCCACACAGTATATATTCGTTGATTTAAAATTATTCAAGGACATCAATTTTACCAAGTTCATCGAATAAGCAAAAATGCCAAAACAATGACCAATTTGAATTTTAAGGGCCTCTTGTTGATATGATAGCACAATTTCACTTTGCACACTATATATTCATTAATTTCAAATTATTCTAGAAAAATAATTTGACCAAGTTCATCAATCAAGGAAATCTGTTAAAACAAGCCACATAGTACATTTGTGTGATAGTGCCATAGAAACTATCAGGTGGATCTGCAGACCAGCTGGCTAAAAAATGCAATTTTATTGTGTCTTGTCCTCCAAGGAACAGTTGGAATTTCGTGGTATACAAATTTATAGAAAAAACACATAACCAAGAACCAACCAAACTTCAAACAGGCCACAAGCAAGTTCCCAGAAGGTTCCATAGAGCAGAACCCATCAACGTTTGCACCAAACAATTTGATATTCAAAGAAAAGATGTCGTCGCATTAGTTTTCTCTTGTATCTGGTATATGTTGCCAGTAGAAAATAACCGGGGCCATGGGATATATGGGGTTTGTTTCCATGCTAATCTTATGTGCGTGCAATCCCAGGTAGCCAACTCCAATGAACATTCATCTCAATGTTGAACAAATACCATAGAGACACATGAGGTATTTTCCTTTTCTGCCAAAGTTTAATATATAATTTTTTATTTCCCCTTCTTCAGCCAATGTGAAAAATTGCATTGTCCTCATTTAAGGTGAATTTGCTATGTATCCGAAGCTCTCGCAGCATGTACACATTGCTTGCCTTTTTCTGTAAATAAGTTTCATACGACAACTCTGCCAACTTAGGAAGCACATTTTCTAACAGAGGTTTCCTAACCGTACAATGCACAGTTGTGCTGCCAATGGTTCGGATAACAACATTGACACAATGTCCATATATATATGGACATTTTTCACCGCATCGACAGACAATCAATTGTATCATCACTTATCAAAGCGGAGGCAGAAGAAGGAGAGTTGCATTTTTCACATACAGGTTCAAAGGGGGTCGAGTACACATTGGTTGCAACTAAAACACCTTCAACCTCGGAACGTGAGCATAGGAATGAATACATTGAACAATATAATACACAACTGCACCCCCCCTTCCCTTTAAAAAATAAATAAATAAAATAAACAATCGCATAAATGTGTGCGAGGCTATTTCTATAAGCAAAGTGAGGATGATTTTGTGGATGTATACGCACAACAGTTGTAGAGGTAGCTAGTTTCTTCAGATCCTCTACTATATATGCTCGCATCTCTGTTACAAACGTTGCCTGGGTTGTCCGAAAGATCCTTTCTCTAACATCCCTCTTCTTTGTTATATTTTTGAACAGCATAAGTGGAATCTGCCCTATATGCAATTGTTGTTCCATTGATGAAAACAAATCTGAATACGTATCGAACAATTGTAGCTGTAACATGGAACAGTGAAATATTTGTGTAACTTATCCGAGATACATGCACATGCGAAAGTAAAGGACAAAAATGAATATGAAAAGTGGTACCATTGCCTTTTTGTTGTCCGACTCTCCATCTTTTATATGGAGAATGTGTTGCGAGCCAAATTTCCTCGCCAGTGTGACAGCTGCCCCAATTGTTCTGATTGGGAAAATATCAGTGCTCTCTGCAAGCTGGCTGATAGTTGAATCCGACACGAAACGATATTCTAAACAAACAGCGGGAATTTTTTCCACAATGCTTGTTTCGTTCAGCGAAATAATTCGATCGCAATCACCACTGTCATATACTGTTTTCGGAAATATATTAAAATTTGTAATGGATATCCCATTACGAGGCAATATATTTTCTTCATATTTCTGGACAAGTTGTGGAGCAACAGTCAGTGTCACTGTCATCATGGCCTCCTTGTCTGTCATGTCATCACGCATAATGGATCTACTTTTGTTTTCCTTGTCCAAGTAGGTGCTATAGAAAACCATTATGTCCCTGATGAACACTTGTCCAAATCAGCAGTTGTTCAAGCCCTCTATTGACAGTACTTTGGATGTCACAACTCTAGACCTGATGAAATTTTTTGATATGGTACTGCGTTTTTTTTTTGTTTTGTTTTTTTTTGTGTATTCTTCTTTCACTTGCATAAATCTACAAGTATGGGCATAGCTTTGATGAACTATGGAGCCAAAGTTTCGCAACCACACCTCTTACTCTACGGAACATGCAGCGCGTTCGACATCTCGCTTGTACTTGTTGATACTTCTTGCGAGCTGCAAACCATGAATTGCAGATAACATTAGCATATCTTCCATGCCATAGATGAATATATACCACAAAATATTTGTTTAGTAAACATAGTAAGAGCAGAGCATATGCATGTGGGAACGCACAAAATATAATGAACATCAATGGAAGATGGTATTCATCGGAGAACAAGAAATATGTACATACACTAAAGAAAACTCAATGAACAATCTAGAAAGGCAGAAACATGAACCTTTTCACTTCTCTATCCATGGTTGTAAACATGTAATTTTTTTTCCCTGCCCAAAATATATTACAAGGCACAAAATATCATGCAATTGCATGGCCGTAGCTAAACGATTTCTGGTTTTCAGTGGCAATTTACCTAGATATTCTTCCAATGATGGAAATACATGTTCTTTATCCTCTACACAGACTGTTGTGCCCACAATACAAGTTTTTGGTTTTCCATGGCAAACCACCCAGACATGCTTCCAGACATCCAAGTATAATCTTGCAAAAACTTCGTTGCACATATCATATCTCCAGCACAGCACAAATTGTATTGTGCGCACACCAGTATATGTAGACGAGAAAGAACATGTAATGGAATATCGACACATCTGACCATACATGGTTTATAAATGTACCTTGCATACATATGCTTTATTCCAACAAAAAAGCAGTGGATATTGCAATTTCACATGTAATCCTTGAACAATTTTGCATGCAACTATTTTCTTTCATGCCAGCAGGGAAGCACCACCAAAATCTCACAGAATAATAGATATCAACGTCGGCAGATAGGGAAAATAACACAACTACATGTCGACTCCTGAGTGCAGGGGATGAACACCGTAAAGCAC
>JZKD02S1888335.1:4082756-4094940 GCA_000966675.3 Picea glauca | reverse complement strand
ATCCTAGGAGGTGGGAACAAAAGGGACCCGACGAAAGGGATAGTGCGGATGTGGTTGGTGCATACCTAGTGGAGGAATGAAGGATGCAGGTGTGGAAGGTCTAGGAGAGGGTTGCAGGTTTGAGCCCATTGGTCCATGTTTGGATGACACCATACAAATAGTAGACGAACTGGATGCAATAATTGGTGGAGTTGGTCCATAGTATGCACCTAACAAGATAAAGTTCCTATATACTCTAGGGATAATGTCATCAACATGGGTAGTATTTTGGTCCCCTCATAAGGAAGAAATCATATTGTCAGGATGAAGTTGGGCTTGAGGATCATGGTATGTCAGTTGATCAATGGTGACAATTTTTCCATATTGGGGGGAAATCATCTTTCAAAAAACTAACAAGGCCACAACCTTCATGGAATACATGAAGATACGTACTAACAAGAGGTTTTAATCCAAATGCACATCCATGACCTCAACATCAATGTGAATTTATTTTCCCAGTAGCTTGATGAGACAATTCTAGTAGAGGCCTTGGGGTTGGGAAGGTCGACCATCATATGCTTGAAGGGAGATCTTAGTTGGGATGAGAGTTGGGAAACCTAATTTTTTCCAAACCCGAGTGGACATGACACATGTGGATGTGCCTTCATCAATAATACACCGATGGATGTTGTAATTGTTGATCGCCACGGGGATCTAGAAGGAAATAAAAGAGGGAAAGTAGAAGGGTTCAACTTGATCACTATCAAAAGTGATCATGTGACTATCTGAAGGATCAAAAAATCCTAAGGATTCCTTCCCGTATGAAGGTTGACAACATGTTGTTGAAACAAAACCTTTGGAACTTTCATAGGGATGTCAGTGGATGGACAAAGGTGGATCGGGGGACACAATCAGTTGTTCCTTAGGGGGAATACCATTCTGGAAGGATAGATTAGTGATATTCACATCAATTGAATCCAACATAAGAAACTGGCAAGTGCCATTACTAAATGGGTGAGGAACAAGGTCAGGGGTAGGGGGAGGGGGGGGGAAAGTGGACACCAATGCTTGGGATGGGAAAGGGTTATGCAATAGATCCGGTTGCGATGAGGATGGAGGGGAAGGTTGAGCATTGGCTAGTTGAGAAGCCTTAGAGGCTTCCTAGGGTTGACACATGATGGGGAGGAGAAGACACTCATGAGTGTAATGTCCATAGACACCACAATAGGAACAAGGTTTGTAAGTGTGGATGGGTTGGTTCTTCCCTTGTTTGGGCACTAAGTTGGTTCCTTGGCTTTAGTTGGGATTGTCCTGGTTGCCCCCAGTATTGGGGTTTGGTTTTTGACGTCCATGGCTTTGGTTTCATTTCTTCCCCTTCCTCTTGTTGTTCCTCATGTTCTAGTTTGGATAAAGGGGAGCGTTCTTCTACACATACTCTTGTAATTGGGGAGGAGGTGTAGGTGGATTAACATGGGTAAGGGGAACACCTATGGATGGGGAAGATGTGGCTAGTGGTGGACCAAGAAAAGGGTAATAAGTATTGGTGGTAACCCCACAAGAGGGATTACCACACTAGTTACCTTAACCATGGTGATGAGGATAGACATGTCTTGTAGGGTAGGAGGTACTTGTGCTCATCTAAGATGAGACACATGGAGATTCTTACAATGGGGTTGGGTATCCAAACAAAGGGGCATATCCACTAGATTTGGGTGGTGGTGGTGGTGGTGGTGGTTGACATGCTAGAGAGACAGATCCAATGAGATCATTAGCTACATGGGAGGTGCCTAGAGTGGCTAAGTCACATAATCGAGAACAGGGAATGTCAAGAAGGATGTTTTAAAGATAACCAGACTGAGCGTAGATAAAACTATTGGGCCTTTTTCATGGCCTCTTCCTCATTTTAAGGTAATGTCATAGTGACATACTTAGCCATGGGAGGAAGGAGGGACTTCAGGAAGAAATATTTTAAGAATATGTCATCAATCTTTCCTTTACACAAGTCATTCATTTGTGCCACTCATGGATGTGGTCCGAGATTTGAGTGGCAATGGTTTGGTGGCATGTGGTAAGGATATCGATCACCAGGTCATGGTGAAAAAGTAACTGGAAAATGGTATGGAAAAATATGTAAATGGATTCAAAGGTGTGATGAATGTTCTCAGGTTGGTCAATGTACCACTTTGTAGCGACACCCGTCAAGGTTATTTGGAAAACAAAAACTCTGACAGAGTCCTCTGTGATGGAGTTCGATGAACACCATAGGTGGAAGGACATCACGTGGGTGGGTGGTTCTTCTCTTGACTTCCCCTCAAACTTGGGGATGTCATAGGGTAGTTTAGTAGGCATGGGATTCTAGGTGGGGTCATGATGGATGGGCTCATTGATTAATGTTTTGAGGTCTAGGATAGTCAAACCCTTTATGAAAGGAACATATTTTGGGGTAGTTCCAACCATGGGGGAACTAGGAGGAGATGGTCTCAGTGAAGGAGGTAGTGGGTGGGAATTGGATGCACTAGTACCTCGCAGCAAGGACAAGGTTTCAGACTATGAGGAGCTAGAACTGGATTATGGGTCAGGGTGGGGAACCCTGCTTCGTCTAATGGAGACGAGAGCATGCCTTAAAGGGAAGTCAGGTTGAAGGTCTTTCATCATACAAGACCATCTCTTTGGGGGAGAAATGGTGTTCAAAGGTGAGTTTCAAAGTGTTGTCGTGTTTTGATGTTGTTATAAGTTTGTTGATATTTTGTTTGAATGTTGTAGTTAACTTGTTGATGTAAAACGAAATGTTGAAAAATAAACAATTTAAAAGAAAGTGCATGAAATAACTTACTACTTAAACAAAAAACCAATTCAAATGTACTCAGTGTTGACCTTTCTCTTTGAATGATGGAAGAGATGTTGTATGCAAAAAAAAAGATCTCAAATAGACAAACTTTCTTTGAAATGCAATGGCTAGACTTGCAATGGTAAAGCCCTATTGGAAAGTAAAAGAATGGTCCTACAAGGTCTTCCTTTCACTAAGGGTTTGATATACATATGCAAGCTACTTTACAGTTCTGTAACAAAAATGCAATAACAACCAATGGTTGTAATAAGCAGCAAAAACTAAGTGCAATGGAACCAAATCAAGATCCTACCTTATATGCTTATTTTTTGGATTTTTTGAAATGCACTACAAATGAGATGCAAATTAAAGAAAGAAACTAAGGGAGAGTATGCTAGTTGAATGGTAAAGCTACAACCTATTTGTAGTAGCAAAGAGGCATCCAAACCCTAAAGAAACACCCTTGAGAAAAAGAGATCAAAAACCCCCTGGGGGTTTGTTCTTCAATTCCTAGGGCTTAGTGGTGTTTTTAAACCACTAAATAAGCTTAAAAACTAAAGGAAAATGTAGACCCTAAACAACACACACATCAAACAAACAAAGCAGTGAAAGAAGGGGAAATTTTTAAAAATGAATAGTGCAAAAAATACTTGGACATGTGCATTGAGTAGTGGCAGAAGAATACCCAAATATTGCATTGAGAAGTGGCAGAAAATTTCCCAAATATTGTGTTGATCAATGGTGGAAAAAGGGACAAAATCTGTGTTGACCAGTGGCAGAAAAGTGGCCAAAATATACGTTGACCATGTTAGAGATATTACACACACCTGGAATATTTTTTCTTATTTTCCTATGTTTATTAGACATTATTGAGGGTATCATATTTTTTAGGAACCTCTCCTACATTCTAGGAGAATATTCTCTTCAGTTGACTAGGGGGGTGGATTCATTCAGGGTAACTTTGGTTTTATCACCAAGTAACCTTGGGATCGTCACCATGAATACACGCATACCTTGGGATCATCACCAGGAAGGTGCATTCCTTGTTCATGTTTTATCTCCTCCTCATTTCACTCTGGTATGTTCATTTAATTAAGGACTTCATGACTAGTTGACTAGGACTAGGTGGCAGTTAACTCTGGTAACTTATTATTTATGTCCAGATCTCTCTAGACCACCACTATGGAAGATTGCTTCTCCTCTATCCATGCAGAGCATATTATGTTTATTTTATCATTCTTTGATCGAGATAGATATTGGTGGCCAACCACCTATTCCAACTGGCTCATCTGAGAATTTTTCAGTTTGGCAGTTTTTTCCTAGTTTTTGGGTCCTGAACTTCCGAGACCATTTGGATTCCCTAAACTGCGTTTTTAGGACTATCCATAGTCAAATTGTAGAAAAAATAAATTTTTGATGGTATAATGTGTATTCCTCGGATATACCTTTCCAACGGGCTCTCGTGCACCTAAAACATAGATCATATGCAAAAGTTACGACCCCAAGAAGTTGATGTACCAACTTACCCCAACGGGGCCCACATGATTTTTGGCTCTTCAACTCCTAGGGTTAGGCTTTTGGATGTCTAGGGTTTTGGAATTCATGTTTATTGTAAAAATTCTTTCAAAGCCTCATTTTACTCATCTTCTTGCGAATGAGCACAGTCGTCACATCTCTTCTTAGAGATAAGCTACCACCATTCTAGTAAGCTTGTTTTCAGTCTGCATTTTATAGTTTCATCATATTTCTTTATTGAATAGAAGTTAGTTTTATTGTATATCTATTATTTTTCATTGTGTCTTTGTGTTAATAATAATAATCTGTGTTAATTTCATTCTACTCATAAAATTTGGATCAGTGGTATCAGAGCAATTTGCTCCTTGTCGTTCTTAGTGCATGTCCCTGACGAGGTTAGGGTACAAAGAGTGGGGTTTCAAGATTTTTTCCCTTGAGGACAAGAGCTCTCGCACTCCCAAGTGACCTTCCATGGCAGGAGAAAATAAAGATGATGGAACATGAGATCCTTTCAAACTGTTGCTCAAGGAATCCCTCGTTCAACAGAGGAACGAGATGATGGATATTTTTGTGCAAATCCTTTGACGACTACCAAGAGGTGACGCATATTCCTAGAGCAGAGGGTCTTCCACCTTCAAGGTACTAATAAAATTTGATATTCCTATATTTGAAGGTCATATAGATGCAGATTTTGTAAACAAATGGTTGAATCTACTAGAAGGGTATTTTTTTGTCCATAACTTTTCAAATAGAGAAACGATTACTTTTGTTCTCCTCAAATTTCTCCCCCATGTCAAAGATTTGTGGGAGATTTCCTGTGAGAAAAAAGGAAACAGAGGAAACCTCATTATTTACAGTTGCACTCATTTGGGAGTCCTTTAGGGATGTTATTAAGGAACAATACTACCCTATTGGAAGTTATGATGACCTGTATACAAAATGGACCACATTGTAGTAGGAAAGGGACCAAGCAGTGCCGGAGTTCAAAAATATCTTCCATACCTTGCGCACCAAGATGGGTATCAAATATTCTAAGCAACATATGGTGCTCAAGTACCACAGTGTTCTTCATAGGTACATCCAGGAATAAATGGAGTTTCTATGCATCTCATCCTTGGGTGCGGCCTATCGATATGCCATCAAAATCTAGCAGAAGATTAAAAAACGACGTGGCAGTTTGGGTTTGGGAACCCCTCATTGTAGAAGCAGGGAAAGGGCAGCCCTAACCCAAAAAAAAAAGGGTGGAGCAATTATGGACAACCTCGGGACAACTATTCTAAATCACAAACAAAGAGGGACAATGGAAAGACAAAGAAAGATATCGGGAAGTGGTGCGACTTCCATAAGAGCCCCTGGAATAACACTATTGATTTCTTCTCAAAGAAGTCATTGGTGGCTAAGGTGAAAGCCTATGAATCAGATGTGGGTTTCGACTATGATTTAGAACCAAAAAAGGGGATATGGATCATTGACACATATTCATCAGGTTATGCACACTCTACGACAACACAAGCTATATGCCAACTTGAAAAAATGATCCTTCGACATGGGCAGGGTCAAGTAAATAGGTTGCATTGTTGATGACCATGGTGTGCATGTGGATCCATCCAAGATCTAGGTCATGTATGACTAGCCAGCCCCAACCATGCTCACTAAGCTTCAGAGCTTCTCAGGCCTTGTCAATTTCTATTACAGGTTCCTATTGGGATTCTCCCATATTGCATGGGCCCTCAGCCAAGTAACCAGGGGTGGTGGTAGTGAAAATTTTGTGTGGGACCCGTCCCAACAAAAAATGTTAGATGATTTGAAGCAACGCTTGTGCTCATCCCCAGTTATTTCACTATCCCACCTGCAACAACCCTTTTGAGATCGAGACAGATGCTTCAGACTATGTTCTGGGCATAATTCTCACTGAGCATGGACACACCATGGCCTATCATAGTGAGACACTATTATATTTCATCTGTAATTACCCTACTTATGAAAAATAAATGTACATCATTGTGTACGTATGTCGAAAGTGGAGGAATTACATTCTCGAGAAGGATGCAGTCATCCACATTGATCATAAGTCGTTGTAGTTCATGCAAAAACAAGGAAGATTGCAGAATGACCATCATCAGAAGTGGTCCACCTAATTGTAGTAGTTCCACCTTAACATCAAGTATAAGATAGGAAGTACCAACCGCATCATTGATTTCCTCAGCCAACCTCTAGTCGCGACACTCACCATAGTACTAGACTCTTTCAACCACGATACCTTTGGATGGCCCCAACTCTATTAGAAAGATCCTGACTCCGCCACCACTTACCAGATGTCGGGCGCAAACATAGTTGTCACTAGTTTCCATCTTCAGAACAAGCTACTGTGTTGTTTGAGCCATCTCTGTGTTCTATCAAACAAGTAAGCAAAGTTGATTTGGGAAGCCCACTACAGTTGGGTGGAAGGATACTTCAGCGTAGAAAAGACAGTGACAATGTTGCAACAATATTTCTACTGGTTGAAACTTTGATAGGATGCCAGTAAGTATATCAGGTCGTGCACTTCCTGCACTATTTCCAAACCGACCACTAAGAAACAAGGCATGTACAACCCTATGCCTACTCCTGATAGGCCTTTCGAATCCATCTCAATGGAATATATGTTGGGCCTTCCATCCACCAAGCAGGGACATGACTGTGTTTTTTTGGTTGTTGATCGCTTCTCCAAGATGGAAATTCTAGCCACCTGTAAGAAGAGCATCACAGCGAAGGCCACTGCCAAGCTCTTCTTGTAACGAGTGTGGGTACATTTTGGGATAAAAAAAACCATTATCTTAGATTGGGACAGTCGATTCCTCGGCACATTCTGGTTGAGTCTTTGGTCACTACTAGACACCAAGTACACCAAATACACTCCCTTCCACCCCTGGTGAATGGCCAAACTAAAGTCATCAACTGAATGATTGTGCATATCCTGCGCATGTACAATTCCAAGCACCCCCTCACATGGGATGAGAGTCTTCCCTATTTTCAACACAACTACAACAAAGCCATACATAGCTCAACCGACCACATCCCCTTTCAGGTGGGGTTGGAATTTCAACCATTGGGTCCCATGGATGTTGCACTATCCCTTGCATCCACCTAGGAAGACTCATCCCATGCTCAAATTGAAGCTAAAAAAATCCACCCAATTCATTAAGTGGATCTAGCAAATCTTCTAATAGGTTCATGATATTTTACAGAAGTCCAATGCCAAGTACAAGCAACATCATGATCAACACCAGGTTCCACACAAGTTTCAGGTGGGAGACAAAGTTTGGTTGCACTTGCAAAAAGAACACATTACAGGGCCCCATCGGAAGCTTTGTCCACTCCAATATGGAACTTAAACCATCACCAAGGTTGTGGGTGACAACTATTTTGAGCTTAACATTCCCCCCTTCCTTGGCTTGCACCCAGTGTTCAATGTAGATCTCCTTCGGCCATATTTTCCAAAATTATTGGACACCTTAGAGATAGAAAAGAAGTTGAAACCAACAGAGATAAACCATGACTACATGGAACAATAACCCACTTATGATATCATGGACACACAATTCAATGGCACTCACCAGTAGAGGATCCATCTTTATTAGGTTTTCAAAGCAAGGAAACTCCTGCACCAAGGCAAGTGGCTCACCCAGGGCCAAATTTAGCAGAAATTTACTCATATGATGGGGGAAATCAATGCAATGAAGACCATTGATTCCTAAGGGGGGGGATTGATCCAGGTGGATATCGGTGGCCACCCACCTATTCCAACTGGCTTGTCTTGACATTTTTTCAGTTTGGCAGTTTTTTCCTAGTTTTCGAGTCCTAAACTTTCGAGTCTGTTTTGAGACCCTAAATAAAATTTTTATGGCTCACCACAGTCAAATTGTATATATAATTATATTTTGATGGCATAATCTGTATTCCTCGGATATACCTTTCCAACAAGCTATCGTGTGCCTAAAACGAAGATTGTATGCAAAAGTTACTACCCCAGAAAGTTGATGTACCAACTTACCCCAACGAGGCCCACATGACTTTTGGCGCTTCATCTCCTAGGGTTAGGTTTTTGGATGTATAGGGTTTTGGAATTCATATTTATTGTAAAATTTCTTTCAAAGCCTCATTTTACTCATCTTCTTGCAAATGACGGCAATTGTCACATTTCTTCTCATAGATAAGCTGCCACCATTCTAGAAAGCTTGTTTTCAGTTTGCATTTTACAGTTTCAACATATTTCTTTATTGAATAGAAGCTTGTTTTATTGTATCTCTGCTATTATTCATTGTGTCTTAGTGTTAATAATAATAATAATATATGTTCATTTCTCTCTGCTCATAAAATCTGGATCATTCTTTCATTTGGTTAATACAATTTCTCATTCTTTCTCTGCAAATTTTATCTCTTCTTCTCACCTTTGCAAGTTGTGTATGTTATTTTTCTAGCTACATATTTTAGGCATGTATTCACCACATCTTATAGACCAATGGAAAAAAAGTTTCCAGTAATGTGTTTGTCAATGCTAGAAAGAGGGAAAAAAGTGCATTGGGAAAAAGAAATTGGAGGACAGTCGTGGCTTCATCTCCGAGGGTTTCCCGAGTGAATTTCTAACACATGTACCTTACAAAAATGAACAGAAAACTACAGGTTGGTGAAAACCCTTAAAAAACTCAACAAAACCCAATACAAAATGGTAGTAAACTTTTTTTTACCACACACCCACAACCAAGGATCATGAGAAAAACTCAAATCCCCAATGGAGTCACCATTCTATTTGTGAAAATCTATAGCATGGGTTAGAAGATATACAAACTGTGTGGTTCTATCAAAGCTACAGACAAAAGTGGGTTATAAAAGAAGAAACCCTAGTTTTATATTAAACAAATGTCTTCGAATATATGTTATTCAACAATAAAAAAGGCATGGAACATAAAAAATACCTGAAGAAAAAGACATGTAAAGAATTAATATGATATAATTCTCAATAACCAAAGTACATAATAATACACTTGTGAAGATACCAATGAAGAAAATAATCTTTTGGTGGCCCCTCCATGGGAGGGTTCTTCTTCTTTCTCGGATGTGTGGAAAAATTCCCATGCTTCTCCTTTTGGCTAAAATTAACAACGAGAAATGGAGATTAAAAGTTAGTGAAAATTTTGGCAGCATTTTGGTACTCTCAAGGGAAAAACACTATGGAAATGGAATAGATTTCTTTATTTTATAGGGAAAATAGTTTTTCTCCTTTGTAACGTACCCAATGCCTAGTTGAGTAACATTGCATGTGGAAACTCATTAAATTATTAAGATTTACTTCTAATCAAAATCTTGTAGCTTACCCACTACAAATCACTCACAAATATGACCATTTGACTGATACCACAGTTCTAAATGCATCTAGCAGCATATATTAAATATGAATACAATTTTTCAAGAAAACAACACACAACATTCATATAAACCATTTACACAAAAAAATTTAAAACAAGAACATAACAGAAACACTTATTTGTTAATGATTAACCAACTGGATGCAAATGAAGGATCAACCTCCCATCCATAGGCATTGCTGATCATTTTCTCTCATCAGCAATCCACCCCCAATCTGAGGCTATGAGTCCACAAGGATAACCGACCCACTAGCTATCCACTCTTCATACAGAGCACCCCAAAACCCAAGTTCTAGTATGACAACAGTTCCAAACCTCCATCTCTCTCTTTTCCCCACAACTTGCACTACCCAAGTGATGCAGGAGCATCGCAATCACCAAAGTGAGCGTAGAGCCAGCGCATGTGTTTTTTTAACACAGGACATATTGCTTTGAAAACTTTTGGGAAATGATGCACCAAACCTTCAATGAAACATTTATGAAGGAGCGCCTTTTGTATATTGTATTGAACGTTGAGCCTTTAAGCTCTCGTCCTTTGGTAGATAGTCGGCATTTAATTTAGTTAATGCTGGTAGATAGGATTTTAATTCTAGATTTGATAGCCTAGAGTCCGAGAGGGAAAACAGATATAGACACCCGCATTGTACCATTGTAACATTAGGGAAGCATTCAGGAGAAGAGAAGAGCAAGCAAAGAATAGTGTATGAAGAACACCCATGTACAGGCATTTGAATTAATAGAAGAAAGCTTTGATTCAAATTCATGGTTTTTGTTGTTTCTCTATGTATATTGTTGATGTGCTCGTGAATGTTTGCTTGTTGTCATACATTTGCTTTTATATGTTGTGCATGTGATTTCATGTTTCAAACTGAAGTTTGAAGGGGAGATGGAATGAGTTTCAAATGTTTCTCTATCTGAGCCAGGAGATTCCTACAAGGTGTGCAGTCGAAAACCATCCGCAAGGAGTGCATTGATGAAGGCTCAGGTAGTTTAACTCTTATTCTTATTCACCTAGAAGTGAAAGTGGGTTGCTAAAGCCGTGCAAGGAGTGCGCAGGCTGAAGAGGAAGTCTCGGTCATGAATCTGAGAAGAAATATTTAGAGGACTGCTGCCGTAGGCGTGTGCAGAGTCAAAGGAAGCTCGAACAGTTGAAGCGTTCATAGGATTGTTGAAAGGAGTGCAAGCAAAGGGTTCTTATTTCTAAGAAGACTGAGAAGCTAAAGAAATCTCAGGAGGAGCAAAGGCCTTCAGAATTATTGAAAGGTTGCATAGGATATTTTCGTGCCAAGAAATCCCCAAGGGGAAAGAAATCAGCGGTCAAAATTCATAGGGGAGATCCACTAAAGACCGACAACCATCAGATCTAGTAAAAGTTGCGCCAGGGTTAAGCCTTAGTGCATAGAGGAGAAGTTTCGTGAAGGCATCAGGATATTGGAGTCATCGGGATTTTGATAAGCAAGAGAATCGAGACCTTGTGGGTTTCGAAAACCCGAAGGAGATCCTAGCCGTTGATCTCAGGGCATGACACATGTCAGAGGATCCAAAGGAGTTGGGGTTCATCTCATCGTAAATTCCGGGAGTGAAGAAATCGTTGCATCAGAAATCGCAATTTTGTGATACCCGATAGGGCGACGGGGAAGTGGCGACATGGAGGAGTAAGCTCTCATGTGCATTAGGAATCGGCATATCAGGATTCTAGGTGATGAGAAAATCATCGTAGGAGGAGTCGCGAAACTATGAAATGCGACGGCCCCACAGACATATCATTTTAGTGGAGGACAGGTGCTACCCATATCGGGGTTCGGGACTTGGAGGGCTCCGTGAACTAGTGCAATGGGAATCGCGATATCCCGATACGCGATTTCTCGATTTGTCACAGGAGTGGGGACCACCAGGATCAGAGTGGTGGACAGGTGTCGCACCACACCGAATGATCGCAGATCGGGGCTAGTGAAATCACGATAGAGACAAAGTCTCGATAAGGTGGGATAAGGTCAATGATTGACTCACATAGGGTTTCGACGAATCGTGAGGCATAAGGCACACGACCACAGAAGTCGCGAAACCGCGAATTCTGATTTCCCGATCGTTAAGGGAGGTCAGTTGGAGAGTTGTTGTGGGTAAGGAAGATTCCCGATAGGGAATCAGAAGAACCTTTGAGTTCTTCGGGCCGAGTAAGAAAGAAGGTCCTGTGTGAGCATTCTACCTGAGGGTGCGGTTGTGTCAGAGTGGTATCAGAGAAAGAAAATTTATTTGCTTTCTGTAGTAGAGAAGAAAAGAAAATTTCACCATGCCGCCGAGGAGATAAATACAATCACCCGATCTAGAGGATAGGGAGAACCAGAGAAGAAGAGGGAGACAAGCACAGAATCCAGAAATGGAGAGACAAATATGTGATCTCCGAGCGAGACTAGAAGATATGGAGGCAGCGCAGAGACACACAGCTAGTGCAGGGGAT
>JZKD02S1888335.1:4040921-4082706 GCA_000966675.3 Picea glauca | reverse complement strand
TTTCTTTTGCGAGAACATTGAAAATCAAAGTTTTAAGAGTATTGAAATTTTAAAAAAGACATATTGACATTGTTCATTGACACATGATTGTTTGCATTAGTATCTGAAAGGAAATCCGAGCGAGACTAGAAGATATGGAGGCAGCGCAGAGACACACAGCTAGTGCAGGGGATCTGAGTGATTCCGAGAATGAAGTAGAGGTTGAACGCGAGGAGGAAGTTGCAGCCAAAGATGCAGCCAATGAGCGATTAATTAAGGCTATCGCTCGGATGAGTTCAAAAACAAAGATGGACATTCCAGCGTATGAAGGGAATATGGATGCAGAGGAGCTTCTAGACTGGATTAGAGCTCTTGAAACTTATTTTGATTATGAATATATCGAAGAAGATAAGAAGGTTAGGCATGTTGTCACAAGATTGAAGGGACACGCAGCATTATGGTAGGACGAGCTTCAAGAAGATAGACGCTGCAAAGGCAAGCAAAAGATCAAAAGCTGGGATCAAATGATTGCGAAGATGAAGGCAAAGTTCATCCCAAGGGATTATCAAATCACATTGTTCAGGAGAATGCAAAACCTGAGACAGAAGCTGATGACAGTGAAGGAGTATATGGAGGAATTCTACAAGCAAAATATCAGAGCAGGTCATCTGGAGAGCGATGATGAAAAAGTTGCCAGGTATATGAATGGCTTGAGATACGATATCCAGGATGATATGAGTATGATAACCATCCGAACGGTGGAGGATGTGTATCAAGTGGCGTTGAAAGATGAAGAGAAGTTGAACCGTAATCCAAGACAGCGAGGCCGAGGTAGGAGCCAGCCCAAAGGTAAGTTAGTTGCCCCAGATAGGTTCCAGAAATCCAAGGACGACTGGAAGAAGCCTCAGACTAGAACATAAAGAGGTGGAAGTTCATAGTGAGGCCAACACATTGAAAAACGAGGGCAGCATATAGAACAGGGCGGAAGATACGCTGATAATAACAAATTTCCTCATACCAGAGGTAGAGGAAGAGGCAGAGGTGGAGTCATCACATGCTTCACGTGTGTAAAAGATGGGCACTAGTCATTTGACTGTCTAGATAAGAAGAAGGATGGAGGATAATCTCACATCGCTGAGGTACAAAGGCGAGATGCTGAAGCAGAAGATGCAGAAGACGGAAGGTCATTGATGATGCGTAAAGTTCTCTTAACACCCGAGAAGGAGGTGGAGGACACAACTCAAAGAAATAGACTTTTCAGAACTACATGCAAGACCAAATACAGGGTATGCAAGGTTAACGTGGACAGCGGTAGCATAGATAATCTCGTTTCAACCGAGATGGTGGAGAAACTGGAGCTAGAGACGATTGATCATCCGAGTCCATACAAAGTTTCATGGCTACAGAAGGGACATCAGGTAAATGTCACTAAAGAGTGTTTAGTTGAATTTAAAATTGGAGGGTACAACGATAAGATACTCTGTGATGTTATCCCTATGGATGTATGTCATTTATTGCTGGGCAAACCATGACAATATGACAGGAACGTAGTTCATGATGGGAAGATGAATACGTATACTTTGGAGAAGAATGGAAGAACACATGTGTTACTTCCAATTAAAGATAAGGAAGTAAAACCAGAAATGAGAAATACTGTACTTCTCATGAGTGGGAAGGAACTTCTTATGGAAGTAAAGAAGAAGGAAGATCCACAATTCTTTGTGGTTAGGAAACCCAAAATCGTTCTGACCAACACAAGAGTGGATGATTTGCCGGAAGAAATTCAGGAACTGCTGGAAGAGTTCGCTGACATTGTGGTAGACGAATTACCTCATTCATTGTCGTCGAAGAGGAGAATAAGTCACCATATATACCTCATACCAGGAGCTATTTTGCCGAATAAAGCCGCGTACAGTTTGACTCCGCAGGAGAACGAAGAGGTCAAGAGGCAGGTACAAGAACTGTTAGATAAAGGGTTGGTCCGGGAAATTTTAAGCCCGTGTGTCGTTCCAACGGTATTGAGTCCAAAGAAAGATGGAGGTTGGAGAATGTGCATTGATTCCAGAGCCATTAACAAGATAACCATCAAGTACAGGTTTCCATTGCCACGGATGGACAACTTGATGGACTGTTTAAGTGGAGACAAATTTTTTTCAAAGGTTGATTTGAAAAGCGGATACCATCAGATTCGCATGAGGGAAGGCGATGAGTGGAAAACAACCTTCAAAACCAACGAAGGGTTGTACGAATGGCTAGTCATGTCATTTGGCTTGACGAATGCATCGAGTACCTTCATGAGGTTGATGAATCAAGTCCTAAGGGAATTCATCGGTAAATTTGTCATTGTTTATCTGGATGACATATTGATTTTCAGTAAAACAAAAGCAGAACATCTAAAGCATTTAACTGCAGTAATGAAGAAGCTACAGCAGGAGAAGTTGTTGATCAACATGAGGAAATCTTCATTTATGAAGACATAACTCATCTACTTAGGATTTGTCATATCGGCGAATGAGTTGAGGATGGATCCGGATAAGGTGGAAGTGATTAAGAATTGGCCATCACCGAGAAATGTTTTCGAGGTGAGAAGTTTTCATGGTCTGGCTAGTTTCTACCGGAAGTTCATTAGAAATTTCAGTGGGATTAGCGCAACGATAATGGACACAGTCAATAAAAGACATAAATCTTTTCATTGGACTGAAGAGGCAGAGAAGAGTTTCAACCTGTTGAAACGGAAGATCACGGAACAAGCGGTTTTGGTGTTGTCGAATTTTAGGAAGGTGTTCCAAGTAAAATGTGATGCGAGTGGCTTTGCCATAGGAGTGGTCTTGAGCCAGGAGGACAAACCAATTGCATATTTCAGTGAGAAGCTGAATGAAGCAAGGGAAAAGTATTCCACGTATGATAAGGAATTCTATGCCATCATCCACGCATTGAAAAAATGGAGGCACTATTTGATTCCAAAGGAATTTGTTTTATATAGTGATAACCATGCATTACAGTTTGTGACTCAACAAGAAAAGTTGAATCAGGGGCATGTTAAATGGGTAGAATACATGCAGAATTGCACTTTTGTGATAAAACATATTTCTGGTACTGCTAACAAAGTGGATGATGCTTTGAGCAGGAAATGTTTGTTGTTGCAGGAATTCAAAGTCAGGACGTTAGGCTTTGATGACCTCGGAGACATGTATGCAGAGGATCAAGATTTTAAGGAAGCGTACGAAGTAGTTGAGAATCTAGTTCTCAGAGATCGTAGCAAATGGGCCAAATACATGATCCAGGAAGGATTGCTATTTAAAGGCAATCAGCTGTGTATTCCAAATTGCTCCATGAGGGAGAATCTGTTAAAGGAGAAGCATAGCAAAGGATTGCCCAGACACTTCGTTCATGATAAGACATTCGCAAAGTTGATCAAAGCATACTTTTGGCTAGGGATGCAGTCAGAAGTCAAGAGGTTTGTCAACAGATGTAGAATTTGCCAGCATTCAAAGGGCAGGAAGCAGAATGTGGGATTTTATCAACCATTACCCATACCAGAGAGGTTGTGGGATGAAATTAGCATGGATTTCATATCGGGATTGCCTAGGATGCAAAGAGGACATGATTCGATCTTTGTGGTGGTTGACAGGTTTTCCAAAATGGCACATTTTATCCCATGTCAGAAGACTAGCGATGCGACTCATATCGCAAATCTGTTTTTCAAGGAGGTCGTTAGACTTCACAGGTTACCCAGAAGTATAGTTCGAACAACGATACGAAATTCATTGGACATTTCTTGAGGACACTCTAGAAGAAGATGGGGACTAACTTGATGTTTAGTTCTGCCTATCATCCACAGATGGATGGACAGACATAAGTGGTCAACAAAAGTCTGGGAGACTTGTTGAGAAGCTTGGTGACAGAGCACCACAGCAGTTGGGACAATGTATTGCCACAGGAAGAGTTTGCATACAACGACTCAGTGAACAGGAGCACAGGCAAAAGTCCATTTTAGATTATATATGGCACGCAGCCGAGAGGAGTTTCTAAATTGAGGGATTCAGAACAGACTGCCACTAGCACTGCTAGTGCAGGAGAATTTGCTGAGACAATGAAAGAACTTCACAGCCAGGTGAAGGAGTGACTGAGGAAATCAAATCAAGAATATAAGCGCAGAGCCGATCAGCGGAAGAGACAACTTCAGTTCAAAGTTGGTGATCTAGTTCTATCACATCTGAGGAAGGAAAGGTTCCCGAGAGGAACATACAACAAGTTAAAAATGAAGAAAATTGGGCCATGCAGGGTCCTGAAGAAATTCGGAGAAAACGCTTATGAGATTGAGTTACCCGATGGGATTGGAATATCTCCGATATTCAATGTCTCAGATTTGTATCCATACAAAGATGAGGAAACAGGAACAGGTGGTGAGAAGCCATAGGTCCAGTGGTAGAAGCATATGTCGATTGTAGAGAAGCCATAGATGGAGCATATACTCGACAAGAAGGTGAGCAAAAAGACCAGGCGGAAGCAATACTTCGAGTATCTGGTCAAATGGAAGGGCCATCTAGTGGAAGATGCTAGTTGGGAGACTGAAGCAGAGATTCAAAAGCATGGACAGACCATGCAGGAGCTCATGGACAGGAGCCCATGAAATCTTTCAAGCAAGGGAGTATGATGCAGGAGCATCGCAATCACCAAAGCAAGCGTGGAGCCAGTGCATGTGTTTTTTTAACACATGACATATTGCTTTGAAAACTTTTGGGAAATGATGTGCCAAACCTTCAATGAAACATCTATGAAGGAGTGCCTTTTGTATATTGTATTGGACCTTGAGCCTTTAAGCTCTCGTCCTTTGGTAGATAGTCGGCATTTAATTTAGTTAATGCTGGTAGATAGGATTTTAATTCTAGATTTGATAGCCTAGAGTCCGAGAGGGAAAACGGATATAGACACCCTCATTGTACCATTGTAACATTAGGGAAGCATTCAGGAGAAGAGAAGAGAAAGAAGAGAATAGTGTATGAAGAACACCCATGTACAGGCATTTGAATTAATAGAAGAAAGCTTTGATTCAAATTCATGGTTTGTGTTGTTTCTCTGTGTATATTGTTGATGTGCTCATGAATGTTTGCTTCCTGTCATACATTTTATTTTATATTTTGTGCATGTGATTTCATGTTTCAAACTGAAGTCTGAAGGGGAGATGGAATGAGTTTCAATTGTTTCTCTATCTGAGCCAGGAGATTCCTGCAAGGTAGTGCAGTCGAAAACCATCCGCAAGGAGTGCGTTGATGAAGGCTCAGGTAGTTTAACTCTTATTCTTATTCACCCAGAAGTGAAAGTGGGTTGTTGAAGCCGTGTAAGGAGTGCGTAGGCTGAAGAGGAAGTCTCGGTCGTGAATCTGAGAAGAAAGCTTTAGAGAACTGCTGCCGCAGGCATGTGCAGAGTCAAAGGAAGCTCGAATAGCTGAAGCGTTTGCAGGATTGCCACAAGGAGTGCGAGCAAAGGGTTCTTATTTCTAAGAAGAATGAGAAGATGAAGAAATCTCAGGAGGAGCAAAGGCCTTCGGAATTATTGAAAGGTTTCACAGGATATTTTCGTGCCAAGAAATCCCCAAGGGGAAAGAAATCAGTAGTCAGAATTTGTAGGGGAGATCCACCAAAGACCGGCAACCATCAGATCTAGTAAAAGTTGCGCCAGGGTTAAGCCTTAGTGCATAGAGGAGAAGTTCCGCGAAGGCATCAGGATATTAGAGTCATCGGGATTTTTATAAGCAAGAGAATCGAGACCTTGTGGGTTTCGAAAACCCAAAGGAGATCCTAGCCGTTGATCTCAGGGCAGGACACGTGTCAGAGGATCCAAAGGAGTCGGGGTTCAGCTCATCGTAAATTTTGGGAGTGAAGAAATCGTTGCATCAGAAATCGTGATTTTGCGATACCCAATAGGGTGACAGGGAAGTGGCGACGTGGAGGAGTAAGCTCTCATGTGCATCGGGAATCGGCATATCGGGATTCTCGGTGACGAGAAAATCATCGCAGGAGGAGTCACAAAACTCTGAAACGTGACGGCCCCACAGTCATAGCATTTTAGTGGAGGACAGGTGTTACCCATATCGGGGTTCGAGACTTGGAGGGTTCTATGAACTAGTGCAATGGGAATCGTGATATCCCAATACACGATTTCCCGATTTGTCACAGGAGTGGGGACCACCAGGATCAGAGTGGTGGACAGGTGTCACACCACACCGAATGATCGCATATCGGGGCTAGTGAAATCGCGATAGAGCCAAAGTCCCGATAAGGTGGGATAAGGTCAACGATTGACTCGCATCGGGTTTTGGCGAATCGTGAGGCATAAGGCACATGACCATAGAAGTCGTGAAACCGTGAATTCCGATTTCCTGATCATTAAGGGAGGTCAGTTGGAGAGTTTCTATGGGTAAGGAAGATTCCCGATAGGGAATCAGAAGAACCTTTGAGTTCTTCGGCCCGAGTAAGAAAGAAGGTCCTGTGTGAGAAACGTACGTGATGGTGTGGTTGCATCACCAAGGAATGTACCCCCTTGACTGCTCACAGTCCCTTGGGTTGTACCATTCATTTATTAGGGCCACTAGTGCATTTGGTTGTCTAGGAATCATTCAACTGGGAACTCTAGGAACTCTTAGTTGTTTCATATTTTCTCATAGCAACTTTCACAAGGATCTAATTCATTTTCTCCATAGAAAATCGCACCATGGGCTCACAGTCCTATTTATAGGCACACATGCCTCTTTTTCAACATAAAAACAAATCTAAACAATGGTTTCCTTCAAGTATACCATGTTTGGTTCTCTTCCCAACCCTCTGCTCCTCCTTTTCTGTCCAAAATTTGCATGTAGAAACTGTCCCTAAGCTGCATACGAATTTCCTCTTCTTCCTTGCTTGCTTGCTTTACTCAAAGTCTTCTCAAGGATGATTGTACTTTATCCCATTCTATCCAATAACTATGGGATGTGACCACTCACACCCACCCTCTTACATGATTTTAATGGTTGGCCTCTCATACATTCAATCAACAAATATAAGGTTATACACAAAGATAATAATTTTAGGAATGTGGGTTGGATTAATACCCATGAATAATTCCCCCTTGGACCCCTCTCTCTTGTAGAATCATAGCCCCCCATCATTCTTCATCTCTTTCTTATTAGAGCTAGCGATTATTACTTTTATTAATTATTTCAATGTTCACAATATGAAAATCAACCCCTAACCACATTAAATCAATACGTCTCTTCGCCCCAACGCATCGACTGACCAACCTAATCCACATTTATACAATGACATTATAATTCACAAGGATTAGAACTAGGGATGTTACATCCCATCCCCCTTATTTTTTCACTGTCCTCAGTGCAAAATTCCCTACAGGTGATCCAATAGGATCTTGATGGCCATCCACCTTGTCCAATTGACTCAAAACAATTTTTTGGAAACTTATTATTTTTAGCAATTTTTTGGTTCCTAAACTTCCAGGGCCATTTTGAGTGCCTAAATGAAGATTTTCACGATCGGGCACTTCAATGGAGCCAAAGGCTCTCATTGACCCCCCCTAAATGAAATTCCTTGTCAATACCTTTCCAACTAGCAATCATGCACCCTAAATGGAGATCATATGCAAAAGTTATGACCCCAGGAAGCTAATGTACTAACTTACCCCAACGAGGCCCACATGACTTTTGGTGCTTCATCTCCTAGGGTTAGGCTTCTAGATGTATAGGGTTTTGGAATTCATGTTTATTGTAAAAATGTGTTCAGAGCCTCATTGTATTTATCTTCTTGCCAACGAGCATAGCCGTCACATATCTTCTCAGAGATAACCTACCACTATTATATCAAGCTTGTTTTCAGTCAGCATTTTACAGTTTTCAGGGTATTTCTTATTTAATAAAATTCAATTTTTACTGTATCTTTGTTATTTTTCACTGTATCTCTATGTTAACATTATAAATATATGGTTTCATTTTGTTTCTCTCATAAATCTGGATCAGTGGTATCAAAGCAGTCTTCTCCTTGTCATTTTTTTAATGCATGTCCCTGACGCGGTCAGGGTATAGAGAGTTGGGTATCGATCTTGTTTCTCTTGAGGACAACTTCTCTCGCATGCCCAATAAATCATCCATGGCAAGTGAAAAGAAAGATGGCATGATAGGAGATCCTTTCAAAATGTTGCTTAAAGAAGCCCTTGAGTGATAGAGGAACGAGATGATGGACAACTTTGCACAAATCCTTCGACGACTGCCAACAAGCAACACATCCACCTCAAGTGGAAGCGTTACCCCCTTCAAGGTAGAGATCAATTTTGATATTCCTATATTTGAAGATCAAATAGATGTGGATGTCGTAGATAAATGGCTAAACATTCTAGAATGGTATTTTTCTATCCACAACTTTCCCGATAGAGAAAAGATTACATTTGCACTCCTCAAGGACATCCCCCATGTCAAATATTGGTGGGATACTTTATGTGAGGAAAAGGAAATAGAGGGTTCCACATTATTTGCAGTTTCACCCACTTGGGGTTCCTTCAAGGATTTTATTAAAGAACAATACTACCATGTTATAAGTTATGATGACTTGTATACAAGATGGACCACACTGCGACAGGAAAGAGACAAAATAGTGTCAGAGTTAACTAATGTCTTCCATACCTTGTGCACCAAGATGGGTATCAAATATTCTGAGCGACATTTGGTGCTCAAGTACTACAATGGTATGCATAGATACATCTAGATAGAAATGGAATTTTTGGACATCTCATCCTTGGGTGCGACCTATCATTATGTCGTCAAAATCGAACAAAAGCTTAAACAAAAGACGCGGCAAGTTGGGTCTGGGAACACCTCACGACTGAAGCAGGGAAAGGTAAGCCCCAACCCACATAACAAAGGATAGAGAAAATATTGGAAACCTCAGGAAAACCAGTCCAAGCTGCAAGAAAATAAGGACAATGGGAAGATGAAGAAAGATATCGGGAAGTGGTCTAACTTCCATAAGATCCCCTGGCATAACACTCTTCATTTTCGCTCAAAGAAGTCATTGGTGGCCAAGGTAAAATCCTCTTAATCAAGTGCAGGTTCTGACTCTGATTCAGAACCAGAAAAGTGGAGATGAATCATTGACGTGGAACCTAGTGCCACCGTTGCTACCACCAAGATCCATCCTAATGAACCTGATGAGCCAGAGGAAGGCGAGCGCCTCTTTCATTCATAGATGTGGGTGAAATGCACTTCGTTGCACTTCATCGTTGATAGTGGTATCCAAAAGAACCTCATCTCAGCAGAGGTCATCAAGCGTCTCTCCCTGCCTACAATGCCACACCCGCAACCCTATACTATTGAATGGCTCCCTCAAGGGATACATATTCACGTTAGTCGGTAGTGTTGCCTATCATATGACATCACACCAATCAAAGATGAGATATTGTGTGATGTTGCTCCCCTTGAAGTTTGAGATGTTCTTTTGGGCCAACCTTATTTATGGAAACGTCATGCTCTATATGAGTCTAGGCCTCATAGTGTTATTATTACTTTCAACGAGAAATTGTATAGGATACCCGACGTAGTCTCACCTACTGTTATTTCCTTGATCTCTTCCAAGCAATGTAGGAAGGTCATTTCTCAGACCGAGAAGTTTTTCTTCTTCGTGATTCACTCTCAGAGTGAGAGAAATATTTTTGCCACATCCATGGCTTCCGCGGCTGACATCTCCATGTAGTAGAAGAAAATGGATAAGGTCATGGAAGAATACAAAGACATCTTCTCATCACCTACTTGGGTACCTCCGCACTGTCAGGTCAAGCATCCCATCGATCTGACCCCGGACGCACCGCTACCCAATGGGTCAGTCTATCATCGCTCTTTGCTATAAAATGAGGATATCAAGCATTATATCCAAGAACTACTCTACAAGGAGCACATCCAACCCATCTCATCACCTTTTAGAATCCCAATCATGTTGGTGTAGAAGAAAGATGGGACCTAGCGACTCTGCATTGATTATTGGGCCCTAAATAAAATCACAGTCAGGAACCGATACCTGATTCCTCGAATCGATGATCTCCTTGATTAGCTCAAGGGGGAGAAATACTTCAGTAAGATTGATCTGAAGTCTGGATACCATCAGGTCCCAATAGAATAAACAGATGTATGGAAAACTGCCTTCAATTCAAAAGAATGTCTTTTTGAATGGTTTCTCATGCCCTTTGGTTTGAAAAATTCCCCAGCAACTTTCATGAGGATAAATGATGATATTGTGCAGCCTTTAATTAATTCTTTTGTGGTGGTGTATCTGGATGACATCCTCATTTACAACAAGAATTGGGAAGAACATTTTTAGCATATTCAACATGTTCTTCACACTCTTTGGCAGCACAAGCTATATGCCAACTTGGAAAAATGCTCCTTCGGCATGGACAAGGTCCACTACCTAGGGTACATTATTGATGCACATGGTGTGCATGTTTATCCAGCCAAGATCCAAGCTATCCATGACTGGCTAGCACCAACCACGCTCACTGTGCTTCAGAGCTTCTTAGGCTTTACTAATTTCTACCGCATGTTCATGTTGGGATTCTCCCATATTGCATGGGCCCTCAACCAAGTAACCAGGGGAAATGGTAAGGAAGAATTTGTGTGGGGACTTTCCCAATAGAAAGAATTTGATGATTTAAAGAAATGCTTATGCTCAACCCTAGTGATTTCATTACCTGACCTGCAACAACCCTTTGAGATCGAGATATATGCTTTAGACTATGTTGTGGGCACAGTCCTCACTCAACACAACTACCCTGTGGCCTATCATAATGAGATATTATCAAATGTTGTCTATAAGTACCCTACTTACGACAAAGAAATGTACTCCATTGTGCAAGCCTACCACTAGTGGAAGCATTACATTCTCAAGAAGGAGACAGTAATCCACATGGATCATAGGCCATTATAATTCATGCAGATACTAGGAAAATTGTAGAATGACCACCATCATAAGTGGTCCACATATTTGTAGCAGTTCCACCTCAACATCAATTATAAAACAGGAAGTACCAAATGAGTCTTTGATTGCCTCAACCAACCTTCAGTTACGAAACTCACCACAATGCTAGAATATTGTGGCCATGAAATCTCAGAATGTCCCCACCTCTATGAGACAGATCCTGACTTCGCCAACACCTACCAGATGTTGGGTGCAAAGACAACTATCACTAATTTCCATCTTCAGGATGGGCTTCTATGCCATCTGGGCCATCATTGTGTTCCATCAGGCGAGCGAGTGAAGATGATTTGGGAAGCCCACTAGAGTAGGGTGGCATGATACTTTGGCGTGGAAAATACATTGTTAATGTTGCGGCGAAATTTATACTGGATGAAAATTCGATAGGATGTTAGAAAATATATCTGGTCTTGCACTTCCTGTGCTATTTCCAAACCAGCCACTAACAAACAAGGCATGTACACTTCTTTGCCTACTCCTGATAGACCCTGGGAATCCATCTCAATGGGTTGCATGTCAGGCCTTCCATCCACCAAGTGGGGAAATGACTGTTTTTTTGTGATGGTTGATCACTTTTCCAATATAGATTAAGGTTTATTGCAAGAATAACATCACAATAGAGTCCACTTCCAATATCTTATTTGAAAGAGTGTGGGCACACTTTGAGATCCCACAAACCATTATCTCATATCAGGACAGTCAGTTCCTTATCACATTCTGGCCAAGCCTCTGGTCACTGTTGGACACCAAGCTCACCAAGTCCACTTCCTTCCACCCCCAGACAGATGGCCAAACTAAGGTCATCAACCAAATGATCATGCGCATCCTGCACATGTAAAATTCCAAGAACCCCCGCACCTGGGATGAGAGTATTCCTTATCTTCAACATAGCTACAATAGAGCCATACATATCTCAATCATCCATATCCCCTTTCAGGTGGGGTTGGATCATCAACCATTGGGTCCCATGGATGTTGCACTACCCCTTGCGACCACCCAGACAGACTCATCGCATGCTCCAACTGAAACTAACAAAGCCACCTATTTCATTGAGCATATCCAACACATATGCCAGTAGGTTTAGTATATTTTACAAAAGTCCAATGCTAAGTACAAGTAGCGCCATGATCAACATTGGGTGCCACACCAGTTTTAGGTAGGCGACAAAGTTTGGTTTCACTTACAAAAAGAAACCCTTACATGGCCTCTTGGAAAGCTTCATCCACTCCATTATGGACCTTACACCATCACCAAGGTTGTGGGTGACAATTCTTTTGAGCTCAACCTTCCCCCCTTCCTTGCCTTGCACCCAGTGTTTAATGTGAACCTCCTTTTGTCTTATTTTCCACCATTATTGGACACCTCGAAGATAGTAGAATAGTTGAAACCAAGAGAGAACAATCCTGACTGCATGGAACAAATGTCCATTGATCATATCGTGGACACATAGGTCAAGGGAAATCACCAGCAGAGGATCCAACTTTATCAAGTTTTCAAAGCATGGTAGCTCCTGCACTAAGGCAAGTGGCTCACCTGGGGCCAAATTTAGCATAAAATTCTTCATATGATGGGGGAAATCAACACAATGTAGACCATTACTTTCTAATGGGGGGGGATTGATCTAGGAATATCTTAGTGGCTATCCACCTTGTCCAACTGGCTCAAAACAGTTTTTTGGAAACTTATTATTTTTAGCATTTTTTCAGTTCCTGAACATCCGAGGACATTTTGAGGGACTAAATGATGTTTTTTAGTGATTGGGCATCTCAATAATATCCAAAGGATTTTATTGATCCATTTAATTTAATCTCCTCTTCAACACCTTTTCAACGAGCTATCGTGAACCCTAAACAAAGATCATATGCAAAAGATACAACCCTAGGAAGTTGATGTACTAACTTGCCCGAACGGGCACCACATGACTTTTGGAACTTCATCTCCTAGGATTAGGTTTTTGGACATCTAGGGTTTTGGAATTCATGTTTATTGTAAAAATTCCTTCAGAGCCTCATTGTACTAATCTTCTTGCGAATGAACGCAATTGTTACACCTCTTCTCAGTGATAAGTTGCCACCATTCTAGCAAATTTGTTTTCAGTCTGCATTTTACAATTTTCAATATATTTCTTATTTAATAGAAGTTAAGTTTTACTGTATCTCTATTATTGTTCATTGTGTCTCTGTGCTAACATTATAAATTTGTGGTTTCATTCTATTCCACTCATAAATTCGAATCAACATGTGAAATTTTATTTCACAATTTTGGCTTCCCGACCAATAATCAACATATAGGCTCTATGGCCTAAAATCACACAGGCATTCCAGCCTAAAAAATTGTATAGACACTCTAGGATCAATACCTTAGATACATAGGCACATCAGGCCCCCAAAATCACAAATACAAAGGTACCCTCATCCGAAACATATACATAATCCACTGGCATTCTCCTACAACTATCCCGATTTCCACCGTCTCTCTTCCCATTGATCTTTCCAACTCAAGGAATGATGTCCCACTCGTTTATCAAAGTTGACCCAATGAATGTTCCCCCTTCAATGTCCTCGGTCCCTCAGGTTGCACCATTCGTTTATCAAGGTCTCTCTGGCATAGGTAACTAGGAATCTCACTCTTGAGAACTCAAGGGACTCACTACTAGGAAGAATATCAGTAAAATAACCAACAACAACCTTTTTTTGCAGTGTAACTCACACAAGAGTGCACTCTTCAGGATTGAAAACATGTTTCTTTGATAGTGCAACTCATACGGGAGTTCACTCTTCAAGCCTAACAATTTGGTTCTTTGACAGTGCAACTCACACTAGAGTTCACTCTTTGAACCTGACAACCTATTTCTTTAACAATGCAACTCACACATGAGTTCACTCTTCAGTCCTAAAAACATGGTTCTTCGACAGTGCAACTCACACTAGAGTTCACTCTTCAGACCTGACAACCTATTTCTTCGACAATGCAACTCACACAGGAGTTCGCTCTTCAGGCCTGACAACTTGGTTCTTAGACAATGCAACTCACCCTTTAGGTTCATGCATCCCTTTCACTATTATACAGTTCCTCGGGATATCCATAATTTTCCAAGGTGTTCTCTAATAGATAAATTCCAACTTGTTGTTAGACTTCCACTAGCAATATATAACCTAGGGAAATCATCCCATCTACATTACATGCATACAATTAATATGAGACATCATATAATTATAAAAATTTCAAATATGTTTTACATAGGAAAACAAAAATTCCCAAACATGAGTCTTGTTGTTCATAATTATTCTTTGTCCCTTGCAGTAGTATATATCAGTATTCCTTATAGGATTACATCCCTACCATATCCAAGACCATTTCCCTTGCAATTATCTCAATTACATGCAGCCAAACAAATTGTTAGTATATCGTAACAATTTTCAATTATTAATTTCTCAAATTTGGTTATACAGGAAAAATAAAAATTCCCTTATGCTCATTATGTTCGGTTCTTGCAGCTATAGATATCAGTCTTCTTATGGGCATACATCATTTCCATATCCAAGACCATTTTTCCTCCAATTTCCTCAACTTTCTTGCATCTAAACAAGATTGTTAGCACTCATGCATATTTTTAGCAGTTCATAAAATGATATCAGAATTGTATCTACCCAACAATTCAATCATTTCCAACCATTATTCACATTAAAATAGAATTATATTGTTCATCATATTATCTAGAATGACACTATCATTCATTTTACATGCATTATCAACACATCAAGCTCTTCATAATACAATCAAACTTTACCAATAAATAAATCCAATGTGCCAATAATCCTAGCCACATCTACACAATGCATCATTGCATTCATTTTGGAATACTATATGTTCATGTCATGTATTCCACCATGTGAGTTGGAAGGTATGGCCCGAGCCTCAATACACCATCCAAACTCTTCCCCACAACCCGTCTGATCCTTTGGATACCTTCCTCTTCAACCCATACACAACACTAGGAACATTGTCCCTTAGTGTTATTTAGTGTAGGAAAAAAGGTTGCAATCCAAACCTCAGTTATATAGGGAATACCCATCATGCACTTGGATAGAACTATATCCTTTCTATATCCAAACTCATCATGGGCTCACACATGACCATCTCAATGACTTTCAATTTTATAACAGGATTAATGTATCCCTACTTAACTGAGTTATGAATTCATAACCAACATAACACAATATGCAATTAAATTTCTCATAAATGCATTCAAGCAACAAATAATATTTCCATACTCAAGGCCTCCTGCCTTTTCATCAATTCAAATATTGATACTAGAATGAGGGAATTCTTACCTTCATTCCCTTCAATATTTATACATTATAACAACCCCAAATGCATACATGCATGGCTGTTATCAATTTATTTGTTGCTACTTGATCTTTTTACATTTGTAGAAGCTCGTCGGCTCCCTTCACTAATTTTGTTGGTCAACATTTTCTCCATCCTTATTTTTATTCATATGGATGGATACCATAAGAAACAATACGGTCATGCTATAATCATGTTTCCTAGATACAAAATCCATCATTACTTTTATTCAAATATCATTACTACTCTTAGTCTACAATCATGCCACCAACATGTTCAGGCATGTCTACATGCACAAATGCACATCAGTATGCACCAAGCATTTTATCTTTGATGCTATTTTATGCACATGCATTCTATCTTTATTGTATGCACCATGCATTAATTCTATCACGCACTCCAATGCATATCTATTTCATATTAATCAATTATTTATCTTTATTGTTGTAGATTGTTGTCTTGGAGTTTATGTAGAACCCTGTTGCCCTGTGCACTACTATCCTGCTCAATTGTGCATTGTTGGCCCCTATTCTAAGCCCACTAGCCAAGCCTCACTTGGCAATTATGCATTTTCATCCACTAGATCCACTAGTGTTTCCATCTCGCAACTACTTTTATGCAAAGAATCTTGTCCTGACATATTTTGGATAAATTCTCAATATTCATAGTGTTGTAACATGCACTATTCCAGCTGAACATTAACACCGCAATCTAATTAACCACTTCCCATTTTTCTTGACCAAACGGGCTTTGCAATACCAATATCATTGACTCGCATTTGAACATTCTAAAATACTCTTTTCATGTCTTATTTCTAATATTCTTTGTCTCCCATGGATTTGCTCAATATTAAATATCTCTCTTCACTTCATTGAGTGATTCGACACGAAGCACTTTTTGGCCATTCAATACCACCATGCTCCAATGAAAATGCAACCCTTTTCCATTTGCACTTGTACCTTTCTTTTGTTGTGCAATCTAGTAATAGAACCACCTTTCTTTCTTGTGTAATTTTAGACAAGAGTTTCTAGATCATATCTCATAGAGATGATTGATGCAGGCTCCAAGAAGAAAGCTATGGTCTGGAGAAGTTTAGGTTGTTTTACTCAATTTAATCATGTATGCTACATGTGTATTATTTCTCTTCTTGCACATTTTCAGTTACCCATAACCAAAATCTGAGTCCATCGCTAGCTTTTATGGGTCATAAGTTTTCCATCTACTACTCCTATGCCCCAAATGGAATTTTTAGCATATAGTTATGTCCTCTGGAAGTAGAATTAGTACCAAAATTTTACCCTCACTCTTTTGGCTATAAATTTCTCCTACGAGCTATGTTTTGCATACCGTTTAGGTCATTGGATAACTCTGTTCAATTTCTTTTATTTGAGTTGCAAAGACAGAGTGTACCTTGGGTATATTGGTACACTCTATTTTCGTGGGTTTTGACTTGCTAAAAATGTTTTTTATGGCCTTAAAAATGCCCTGCAAGTTAATGACCTTCAAAATATCAAAATTTCAGAAAATTTCGCACAAAATTCATTTTTTTACTATTGTAACAGTTATTTAAATCTCAATCGTTGATCTCAAATCATGATACACAAAAACCATTGATATTACCTTGTCGGCCATTGGCAATTGGTATTATCCTTTGAAAGCACAAAATGTTTTTACAAAGCTACCGATCCGACCATCGGTCGTCAACCCATTTCCCTAACACCTGATTTTAAAACAACTCTTAAATTGGTCTTCAACAATATTTGTTGGTGAATGAAAAATTCTTCGATGAATTAGTCGATACCCGACCACCCACCCATCGATGATCTACAATCCCCGATGATTGTCAAATTCTTTTAGAAATCAGTCGATTTGACCATCGACCATTGACCACTTATTTTGATTGACACGAGAACTACTGACATGGCATGACACGATATCCTGAGGTTTCAACTTGGGTAGCATGGCATGACACAAGGATGTTGACATGGCATGACACGTGGATGATGATGTCATCATCCTCCTTCCCCCATCGGCGATCGGTCGACTCTCTTGAACAACCCGAACACGTCGCCAACTTCAGTCGACGTCAAATCATCGACGCATCATCTATCGACGACTTCTCTTGCTTGATTCAAACACTATTGCCAAAATCGATCGACCTTCGACCACCGACCCATAGGCCATCGATGAATTTTGTCAACGATTGAAAATACTTCGTCAAATTCAGCTGACCCCTGACCATCAGCCATCTGTGGTTAGAGATGTGTTATGGCCGACCCAACTCTTCACCTAACTCTATCGATGCTCGTCCATCGACCCTTTGACATCAACGTTTTCTCCTGGTGAATTTCCAACACTTTGCCAAAATCATCGATTTGACCATCAATCATCGATAGATTCTATTGTCGAACCACACACTTAGAAAATTTCCAACCAAAACCCCGATGAATATAAACTGTCGATCTGACCCATTTAACAACCTTCGATTTAATATTGGTCATTGATTTGATCAACCTTTCAACCAAAAGATTACAAATTTTTAAATTTATCATAGTAAATTCCAGTGATCGATCTCGAGTTCAAAAGAGATATCATCGATTGATCCACCAAACTTCCTGTAACTCTGGAGTCAGCCATAACATTCCAGGTCAAATTTTGATCTGCAACTTCACCACTCTACTCCATTAACCATCTCAAACTGTTCGAAGTCGTTAAAACTCGGATTTCACTCACGGAATTGGGGATCTCTCTAAAATATCGTTTTTTTTCCCCAAATCGGTCATAGGCAAAATATGGAACAACAAATTTCACCAATTTTCTCTGGTTAGAGCCCATACAAGCTCGGTGTTTGAACCATAGACCTGATACCATAATGTAACATACCTAATGCCCAACTGAGTAACATTACGTGCGAAAACTTATTAAATTATTAAGATTTACTGCTAATCAAAATATTGTAGTTTACCAACTACATATCATGCACGAATCTGACCATTTGACTCATACGACGGTTCTAAATGCATATAGCAGCATATATTAAACAACAATACAACTTTTCAATCAAACAACAACACACAACATTCATATAAACCATTTACACAATGAAATTTAACATAAGAACACTTATATGTTAATGATTAACCAACTAGCTGCAAACGAATGATGAACCTCCCAACCATAGGCACTGCTAATCATTTTATCTCATCATAAATCCACCCTCGAGCTAAGGCTATGAGTCCACAAGGATATTTTTCTTACTAGTTATCCACTCTCCACACAGAGTAGCCCCAAACCCAGGTTCTAGTCTCACAGCAGTTCAAAACCTCCATCTCTCTCTTTTCCCCACAAACTACACTACCCAAGGAATGTATGCACTTCACTGCTCATAGTCCCTCGGGTTGTACCATTCGTTTATCAGGGCCAATAGTGCATTTGGTTGGCCATTAATCACTCAACTTGGAACTCTAGGAACTCTCAGTTGTTTCATATTTTCTCATAGCAACCTTCACAAGGCCCTGAGTCATTTTCTCCATGGAAAATCGCACCGTAGGCTCACAGTCCGATCTATAGGCACACGGGCCTCTTTCTCAGCATAAAAACACATCCAAACAATGATTGCCTTCAAGTATACTATGGTTGGTCCTCTTCCTAGCCCTCTGCTCTTCCTTTACTTCCCAAAATCTGCATGTAAAAACTGCCCCTAACCTGCATAAGAATTTCCTCTTCTTCAATGCTTGATTGATTCACAATCTTCTCAACAATAATTGTACTTCATCCCATTATCTCCAATAACTATGGGATGTGACCACTCACACCCACACTCTTACATGAGTTTAATGATTGGCCTCTCATACACTCAATCATGATGAAGGGATACATGAACTATGATGATGCATATCGGTAAGGCTTATCCTTTTAGGTTAGGTGTACAAATAAATGGTGATAACCAAAAAGATATTACAAACCATTATATTGATTATATTAAGATGAATTGTATAATATTTAAGAAATAATAATAGTTAAAACACAAATAATGAATATATCAATATTTTGATTGCATTGACATGATTTATGATAAGGATTTTAGCATTTTATTATACATAAAAAAAAAAGATATTACAAACCATTATATTGATTAATTGTATAATATTATATATATATGAAAGAAATAATAATAGTCAAAACACAAATAATGAATATATTAATATTTTGATTGCATTTACATGATTTATGATAAGGATTTTAGCATTTTATTATAACTAAAATGAGAATATAATGTATAAAAATATGAAAAATCCTAATCACTTGTTTTCAAGATTGTATGGGAAATCTTAACAAGACCAAGTGTATTAGTTAGTTTTTATATTTTCTAAAAATAATCATTGTTTGATGATTTAGTTGAGCAACATTTAATTAAAATTGTTTATTTTTTCATTTTTAATGTCTTTATCTATTGGTCATGTTTATGAATATGATTTTTTTATGGTCATTGGTCATGTTTAAAATTGTTTATTTTTTCATTTTTAATGTCTTTATCGTTGGTCATGTTTATGAATGTGTTTATCTATTGGTCATGTTTATGAATATGATTTTTCATTTTTAATGTCTTTATCTATTGCTTAGAAGATCTTTTGGTGCACAAGCCGAACATATCTTAGACTTCATATTTTTCCATGTATAACCAACATATACCAACGCTAAAAAAAAATATACCCTTTATAATAATTGCATTTCATGTCTACAATGAGGGTAGATTTAGCATCTCTTGCTTCTCAAACATACATACGGATAAATTTAGCATCTATCCGTATATGTATATGTGACCTTCTCTCATTTCCTTGACCTTCCTCTTCTTGTCTTTAACACAACTATTTTTATGAACCCAATGCGTCATTTAATTGAAATAATAAGCCCAATTTTCTTTATAGTATATTCAGGTTTAGAATCTTGGATATGTTGTTTTTTCTAAGAAACCGAAAATGTATATTATATAAAAAGGTTGTTGTGCCTAAGTGAAACGACATTCAAAATTTGTACAAAATTGGGCTCAATATTGGTTGAGACCTTTGCTACTTTTTTAACATTAAAAAGACTATGATTCACCTTACAATCAATCGAATTTGCTACTATACAAATTGACCAAGAAAAAATATACATTGCAAGTGCATCATTCAAAATGTGAATTCATTGTCGGGAGTTTCCTAGATTTCTTCATGACTTGGCTCGTTTTCCTCGATTTCCATTGGAACCATTTTTTGATTTCCTTGGATCTCTTATGGATTTGTTGTCAGTAATTTAGAAATGAGTTGATTGATCGAATCAGAATTAGGTGCTCTTGCTATAGCATCTTGATTCGTTGTAGCAGAGTCACAATTATTTGATCCCGATTGGCCACTTTTCTATTTATTTCGGTGTAATTCAACCTGCTTCCCTTGGCCATATCTTCATGCATGTGAAATATGTGCTTAATGTCGCTCCAAGAAAATTCCACGACATGAAATTTATTCCAAGAAGTGAAGGAAACTTTCCAACTACACCTAAACCATATTGTAAACATAAACCACATGAACCAAAATGTAAACCCCTGCATGTAGAGCTGAGGCCCCAAATTATTCTTACCACAATCTGAATTCCTTTGCACCACGAGAGTTCTAGAGGAATCACTACAAAGATGCTCTAGACCTTTTTTAACTAACCTTGAAAACTGACCATTATAATTGCCACAGAGAACAAGATCATTATTTCGTGTCTTTTGTCTGGTGTGCTCACTGCCCAGAGAAAATTCAGATGAGAAAAAACAGAGTAGGGTGGTGGAAATATTTGAGAGGGAGCGAATATAAGGGATCCCAAAAAACAAAATACCACTATGGAGAGGCCTAAGAAACTGGAGTAAATAACATAATCCAGGGGGTCTAAAGGCCAACCAAAAAACCAGAGTAAAGGGCTAATTTTGAACCGAATACGTACATAATCAATCTCAAACCCCAAAGGAAGAGAATTTTTCATATTTTGGATGGCATGAAGAGCATAAAGGGTGTGGCTGGTAAGTGGAATTTGGATGATGTCACGAGAGAGGGTGGAAAAGTCCAAAGAAAGAGATACCATAGATGAGTGTGATAAATGATAGACTCACAATGGGTGGTGATGGAATAAAACTTTAATTTGGTGCAGGGAATACCCAAGCCCCAGCCAGAATCTGTTTGGGAAGTCGAACCCCAATTAGATAAACTACTGAACTATTCCAAATATCAAAATTTGCAGATATTACATGATTCAAGGAATGAAAATAAAGAAAAATTGAGTCAGCAACACAGAGAGTATGAAACCCGGAATGGCCCGAGTGCAGAAGAAGTTGTCCCTCAACTTGGATTAGAGCATTGCATCGAACCTCCCTCATTTTCTTTGAGTGAAAATCCATCATAGCAGGGTCTGGATGAATACACCCACATGTGCCAAATTGAATGATGAGTACAAGGTGATGTCCTTGGAATTGAGCGTAGCCTAGTTCAATAAATCTCCAAGGTTTTCGATCATTAATCCCTAACTGAACCCACTTCATAGTCATTTAAAAGATGGGGTAGAGCATTAGGCTCCCATTAAACTTTATGTTTCCTTTTCTTAGGCGAGCTCCTTCTTTGGCCTTTTAGGAAGCTAAGACATTGAGCTCCCTTTTAATGTGATATAGAGAGTAAGTCTCAAATTTATTGAGTGAAAGGATCCTTGCTAATACACTGACAAAAAAATTTCCTCCCACGATATTTTTGGTAACAATTGTCATGATAACAAGCATAAAGTATCTGCATATGACAATCTTTCAAATATTGGATGAGAGGGCCAAACTAATGCCTTTGAAGAGATAAAGATCCTTCACCTCATTTTTCATCATAGTGCCTAAACCTCAAGCAAAGTTTGTTGTGGAATGACCTCTGAGAATGTTGATATTCACCCCTCTACTCCTACTTCCCTTGGGTTACTATGAGATGTTCCGTCAAAGAAGAGGGCATGGTCCTGCTGTTGATACTATCATTCCTTAACTGCTTCCTTTAGAAATCGTAAATCCCATTTTGGCACACTTCTGGTAGAGGATACAACTTGAGAATGGTTGTTTGTGAGCCAGAAGAGGGATATCCAATTGGCCTCTTGTATGTACAAAATTTTCCATTTCCAATTGATCCAAAACTTCATGTAGTGATCTGGATTTACGAGAGGAATGAACTGATTAACAGACTGAATACAATAAACATAGAGATACAAAGAAAAACATAGATATCCAATGAACAAAATCTTCTATTGAATAAATGAAATAGGCTAAAACTATAAAACTACAGAATTGAAAAGAACTTGGTCGAATGGTGGTAGTTATCTCTGAGAAGAGATGTGGCTACTATGCTCATCTGTCTGAGCATAATCATTACAATGAGGCTCTAGAGGCCTTTTTAACATTACTCGTGAATTCCAAAACCCTAGACATCCAAAAACCAAACCCTAGGAGATGAAATGCCAAAAGTTATGTGGGCCCCAATGGATAAGTTGGCATCTCAACTTTACGGGGTCGTAACTTTTGCATACGACCTCCGTTTTAGGCGTGTGATAGCTCGTTGGAAAGGTGTTTCAAAGAAATACACATTACACTAACAAAGCTTAACCAAGTCTACAATTTGACTATGTCAAGCCAAAAAATCATTGTTTAGGGCCACAAAACGTCCCTGGAAGTACAAAAGGATGTGTTGACATGAAAACATCCAAAATAAGATATTTGGATTAGGTGGGAGGCCACCAGTCACCACATGGAAGATGTGTAGGGCTTCAGACAGCCCTGGAAGTGTAGAAACCACAATTACAAAGAAGTACAAAATAACATATTGAACCAAAAATTGTCAAGAGGAGCCAGTTGGAATAGGTGGGTGGCCACCAATATCCACCTGGATTAGTCCTCCCCCCTTAGGAAGCAATGGTATCCATTGTGTTGAGTTCCACCATCAGGTGAGCAAACTTCTGTTGAATTAGGCCCCGGGTGAGCCACTTGCCTTGGTCTAGGAGTTTCCCTGCCTTGACAACCCGATAAAGTTGGATCCTCTGTTGGTGAGTGCCCTTGACCTGTGCGTCCACTATCTAATTAGTGGAGGCATGTTCCATGTAGTCAGGGTTGAGCTCTGTTGGTGTTAGTTGTTATGCAATCTTGGAAGTGTCCAATAATTGTGGAAAATATGGCCAAAGGAGATCCACATTGAACACTTAGTGCAAGCCAAGGAAGAGTGGAGTGTTGAGCTCAAAATCATTACTACCCACAACCTTGGTGATAGTGTAAGGCCCATAGCGAAGTGGGAGGAGCTTCCAATGAGGCTATGTAAGGAACTATTTTTGCAAATGTAACCAAACCTTGTCTCCCACCTAAAACTAGTGTGGCACCATGTGTTGATCATGATGTTGCTTGTACGTAGCACTAGATTTTTGCAAAATCTCATGGACCTATTGGTGGATGTGTTGAATTTTCTGATTTTTCTCAATGAATTTGGTGGATTTGTCGATCTCAGACTGAACATGGGAAGATTTTGTCTGTGTGGTTGCAAGAGGTAGTGAAACATCAATGGGACCCAAAGGTTGGAATCCCAGCCCCACCTGAAATGGGCTATGGATGGTGGAGCTGTAGAGAGCCCTATTGTAACTTTTTTGAACATAGGGGAGACTCTGATCCCATGTACGTAGATGCTTAGAGTTGTACATGCACAGGAAGTGAACAATCATTTGATTGATGACCTTTGTTTGGTCGTCGATTAGGGTGTAAAACAATGGATTTAGTGAGCTTGGTGTCCAACAATGACCAGAGACTCGACCAAAATGTGTTGAGGAACCTATTGTCTCGATCGGATATGATGGTATATTGTATCCAAAAATGGACCAACACTCATTCGAAGAAGAGCTCGGCAGTATTTTCCACTATGATGTTCTTCTTGCAGGCTATGAGGATGGCCATCTTCGAAAACCGATCAATTACCACAAATACATAGTCATTGTCTTGCTTGGTGGAAGGAAGGCCAGACATGTAATCCATCGAGATGGATTCCCAAGGCTTCTCGAGAGTACAAAGAGGGGTGTATAAGCCTTGCTTCTTGATGACTGACTTGGCAATGGCAGAGGCAGTGCAAGATCCAATATACTTGCTAACATCCTATCAAAGTTTTGGTCAATAAAAATGTTTTTGTAGAATGGCCACAGTTTTCTCCACGCTAAAATGTTCTACCATCCAACTGTAGTGAGCCTCCCAAATCATATTTGCACACTCGCTTGCAAGAACATAGAGGCGGCCTAGATGGCATAATAGTCCATCCTGAATGTGAAAATCAGTGACATTTGCGCCTATACCCAAGAGCTTATAGGTGGTGGCGAAGTCCAGATCTTGTTGATAAAGTTCGGGCCACTCATATGCCTCATGTCAAAAGCAATGGAGCACAGTGGTGAGTGAAGCCATAAGAGGTTGAATGAGGTAGTCAGGGACATGATTTGTGCTCCATGTCTTATACTTGATGTTGAGATGGAACTGCTACATGTAGGCAGATGACTTCTGATGGAGGTCGTTCTGCAACTTCCCATTTGTTTGTATGAACTACAGAGTCTTGTGATCAATGTGGATGATTGTCTCCTTTCCCAGAATGTAATGTTTCCATTAACGACATGCTTGTACAATGGAATACATTTCCTTGTCATAGGTGGGGTATTTTTGGGCAGTATCTGAGAGTGTCTCACTATGGTATGATACCAGATGACCCTGTTGAGTGAGAACTACACCTACTACATAGTCAGATGAATCAGTCTCAATCTCGAATGGTTGTTGCAAATTGGGTAAGGAGAGTACTGGAGCTGAGCACAAGCGATGCTTCAGATCATCAAATACTCATTTTTGTTCCTTCCCCCATGCAAAATTTTCTCTGTCATCGCCCTTGGGGACTTTGTTGAGGGCCCATGTAATATGGGATAATCCCAACATGAACCGTCGGTATAATTTGGCCAGTCCCAAGAATCTTTGAAGATCGGTTAGTGTGGTCGGAGCTGGCCAGTCACGAATGACTTGGATCTTAGCTGGATCAACATGTACCCCATGCTCATCAACAATGTATCCCAAGTATTCGAAAGGAGCATTTTTCAAAGTTGGAATATAGCTTGTGTTGTCGCATAGTGCTCAAAACATGTTGAATATGATGCATGTGCTCCTCCCAAGTTATGTTGAAGATGAGGATGTCATCCAAATATACCACCACAAAAGAGTTGGTGAAGGGTATCAATACATCATCCATCAACCTCATGAAAGTGGTTGGTGCACTGGTTAAGCCAAGGGTCATGACCATCCATTTGAAGAAACCTTCTTTTTATTTCAAAGTTGTCTTCCATACATCAGTTGGTTCAATGGGAACTTGGAAGGTACCCAGACTTAAGGTCAATCTTGTTGAAGAACTTATCCCCCTTGAGTTGGTCAAGAAGGTCATCAATTATGGGAATTGGGTACTGGTTCCTAACTGTGATCTTGTTTAATGCTTTTTAATCAATGTAGAGACGCTAGGTCTCATCTTTCTTCTGCACTAGTACAATCGGGCTTCCGCATGTTAGCCTCATAATCCTAAGGTTCTATAGTCTAAGTATTTTCTAGTATAAATGTTTTTAGAAATTAATTTATTCTAGTTTGTTAGGATAAGGACACCTATCATACTCATGTGATTAGTTGTTCTCCTAGATTTTAGTTTAAATTTGAGCTATATAAACTAGCTCTTTCTTCAAGTGAGGTTAAGGAGTGGATTATGAATTCTCACTTTAGATTCTAATCACTTTTTCATTATTAACGAAATTAAGTGTCTGAGGACACTTTCTCAACATGGTATCAGAGCCATGGTGAAAATTGTGATGGAAGAGAATTGTTGATGGATCGAGGAAGCAATGAAGACTTCTTGACATCAACTCGGATCTCTTCAAACTCAAGGGCAACGATACCGAGGTAATCTGTTTCTATTTTTAAAAGTAAGGAAAAAAAAAATTGTGATTACAACAATCAAATTTTTCATTAATTCATTCATCTTTTTGAGTAGTAAACTTGTAGATTTGCAAATTTCAAGTTTGTAGATTTCATTAATTACAACTTTCTTTCTTGTAAATCTAAGAGATCAAGGCAGATAAAAGTGTACTTTTGCATTTTCTATTTAGAGCCCATAGATCCTTTTCTATTTTATTAAAAGAGATCATTTGTAAACACTTTCTTCAGATCATTTTATGAATCTGGCAATTTAAATTCAGAGCTCTAGATCCTATATTTTTATAGTTTTTCAGATCTAGTATGTATTAAGGAATGTATCAAGGTCCGTTTCAAGGACGGTATCAAGGACCGTTTAAAGGACCATATCGTGAATCACATCTGATTTTAACATAAGTTCATCGGATTGAATCTATGGCATCAGATCAGTGAATAGAAAGATTTGAATTTGTCTAGATCGGATTTGGATCCCGTAGAAAAGAAATTCCTCTAGAAATATCACACACCAGAGTTAATCCATTTGTTGTTGTTGTTGCATTGCCAGAACTAAAATGCATATCTGAGGAAATATTCTCTTTTTCATATTTGAGGCGGTTTTTTTTCTCTATACCCATAACCATAACCCAAATTAGGAAATTCTAGCTTTCAGTTAAGCTTCTTTTGAGAGAAGCAAAAGAGGATAAATTGTCATTGGAATTGTGGATCAATTTCTGAGCAAATGAAGACGGATTTCACGATCTAGGTTTTTTTCAGAATGGAGTCTGTTGTGTGACTCTCGAGTTTTTTCTTGTGAAAGGTCTTGGTTTAAGAGATTTGCAAGATTCTTTTAACCACATTTTTTATCTAGATGGATGTCGGTGGCCTCCCACCTATTGCAACTAGTTCATTTTGACAATTTGTTTCCTAGTTTTCAAGTCCCTAACTTGCGGTGCCATTTTGAGGCCCTAAACAATGTTTTTAGAGCTATCGTGTGCCTAAAACGGAGATTGTATGCAAAAGTTATGACCCCAGGAAGTTGATGTACTAACTTACTCAAATGGGGCCCACATGACTTTTGACACTTCATCTCCTAGGGTTAGTTTTTTTTATGTCGAGGGTTTTTGGCATTCCTGTTTATTGTAAAAAGGCCTTCAGAGCCTCATTGTAATCATATTCTTGCGAATAAGCACAACCGTCACATCTCTTCTTAGAGATAAGCCGCCACCATTCCAGTAATCTTATTTTTTGCTACATTTTACAGTTTCAGCTTATAACCTTATTGAATAGAAAACCAGTTTTACTGTATCTCTGTTATTCTGTGTTAAACATCTATTAATAATCTATATCCATTTCGTTTTGCTCATAAAATCCGATCAGTGGTATCAAATCAGTCTGCTCCTTCTCGTCTTAATGCATGTCCCCAACGAGGTCAGGGTATAAAGAATTGGGTCTCAAGCTTGTTTCTCTTGAGGAAAAAATCTCTCGCACGCTCAAACGAACTCTCATGGCAGGAGAAATGAAAGATGACGGGATAGGAGATCCTTTCAAAATGTTGCTTGAGGAAGTCCTCGTGCAATAGAGGAATGAGATGATCGATAGTTTTACGCAAATCCTTCAGTGACTACCAATAGGCGATGTAGCTTCCTCGAGCAGACACGTCGCCCCCTTCAAGGTACAAATCAACTTCGATATTCCTATATTTGAAGTTTAGATAGACGGAGAGGATGTAGAAAACTGGTTGAATCTACTAGAAGGGTATTTTCCTATCCATAACTTTTCAAATAGATAAAAAATTACTTTTGTGTTCCTCAAATCCATTGCCCATGTCAAAGATTGGTGGGAAAATTTTTGTGAGCAAAAGGAAACAGAGGAACCATCATTATTGATAGTCACGACAACCTGGGAATCCTTCAGGGATGTTATTAAGGAAAAATACTACCATGTCAGAAGTTATGACGACTTGTATACCAAATTGACCAAATTGCGGCAAGAAAGAGACCAAGCAGTGACAGATTTCCCAAATAGCTTCCATACGCTATGCACCAAGCTAGGTATCAAAGATTCAAAGCGACATCTGGTGCTCAAGTATCATGATGCTCTACATAGATACATCCAGACCGAAATGGAATTTATGGACATCTCTTCCTTGGGGGTGGCCTATCGATATGCTGTCAAAATCGAGCAAAAGCTCAAACAAAAGACGATACAATTTGGGCCTGGGAACCCTTCACAGCAAAAACCAGGAAAAGGCAACCCCAACCTACAGAACAAAGGACACGACAAAGATGGACAGTATCAGGAAAACCAGTCCAAGCTGCAAGAAAAGAAGGACACCATAAATACAAAGAAAGATACTAGGAAGTTGTGTGACTTCAATAAGAGCCCTTGGAATAACACTATTGATTTTCGCTCAAAGCGTTCGTTGTTGGTTGAAGCGAAATCCTTTGAATCAGATGTGGGTTCTAACTATAAGTCAGAACCAGAAAGTGGAATACGGGTCATTGACGTGGAACCCAGTTCCACTGTTACTATCACCAAGCTCCAGCTCGGTGAACCAGATGAGACAGAAGAAGGCGAGTGAATTTTCCATTCACATATGTGGGTAAAAGGCACCCCACTGCACTTCATCGTTGATAGTGGTAGCCAGAAGAACCTCATCTAAGTAGAGGTTATCAATCATCTAGCCCTATCGACAATGTCGCACCCGCAACCCTACACCATTGGATGGATCTGCCAAGGAAGCAATCTTCATGCCAGCCAATAGTGTCAGTTGTTGTACGTCATCAAGCCCTTCAAAGAAAAGGTATTGTGTGATGTTTCTTCTCTCGAAGATTGTAATTTTATTTTGGACCAACCTTATTTATGGAAACATGATGTTGTATATGAGTCTAGGCCTCGTAGTGTTATTATTACTTTGAACAATAAATTGTATAGGATACCCGAGGCAGTCCCTCCTAGTGCTATTTCCTTGATCTCTGCGAAGCAATGCAGGAAGGTCATCTCTCAGACCGAGAAATTTTTCCTCTTCATGATTTGCTGATAGAGTAAGTGAAAGATCACAGCCACATCCAGAGCCTCAACGAATGATCTCTCCACACAACAAAAGCAAGTGGATAAGGTCGTGGAAGAAAAATTAGATATCTTCTCCTCTCCTACCAGGGTACCTCTGCACTACCAGGTCAAGCATCATATCGATCTAACCCCAGGTGCACCGCTACCAATTGGATCGGTCTACCATCACTCTCTATTAGAAAATGATGAGATCAAGAGGAAGATCCAATAACTTCTCTAGAAGGGGCACATCCATCCCAACTCATCACCTTGTGGGAAACCAATCATACGGGTGCATAATAAAGACGTGACCTAGCGACTCTGCATTGATTACCGATCCCTGAATAAAATTACAGTCCGAAACCGGTACCCGATTCCTCGAATAAACAACCTCCTTGATCAGCTCATGGGGGCAAAATACTTCAGTAAGATTGATCTGAAGTCTGGCTACCACCAGGTCCCAATAGAACAGACAAATGTATGCAAGAAAGCCTTCAAGTCAAAAGAAGGTCTTTTTGAATGGTTAGTCAGGCCCTTTGGTCTTACAAATTCTCCAACAACTTTTGTGAGGATGATGGATGATATCATGTGACCTTTCACCAGTACTTTTGTAGTGGTGTATCTAGATGAAATCCTCATCTACAACAAGACTTAGAAGGAACACTTGCAGTATATTCAACATGTTTTGCACACCCTATGACAGCACAAACTATATGCAAACTTGGAAAAATGCTCCTTCGGCATGGACATGGACCATTACTTAGGCTACATCGTTGATCATCATGCTGTGCATGTGGATCCAACCAAGATCTAGGTCATCCGTGACTGGCCAGCCCCAACCACACTCACTGAACTTCAGGGCTTCTTGGGCCTCGCCAATTTCTATCACAGGTTCATGTTGGGATTCTCTCATATCGCATGGGCCCTCAACCAAGTAACTAGGGGTGGCAGTAAGGAAAAATCTGTGTGGGGCCTTTCCCAACAACAAGCCTTTGATGAATTGAAGCAACGTTTGTGCTTATCCCCAGTACTTCATTAATGGACCTACAACATCCCTTTGAGATCAAGACAGATGCTTCAGGCTATGTTGTGGGCATCATTCTCACTCAACACAGAAACCCCGTGGCATATCATAGTGAGACACTATCATTTGTTGTTCGTAATTACCCTACTTATGAAAAATAAATGTAATCTATTGTGCAAGCCTGCCACCAGTGGAGACATTACATTTTGGGGAAGGAGACATTCATCCAGACTGATCAAAAGCCACTATAGTTCATGAAGACCCAAGGAAAATTGCAAAATGACCTCCATCATAAGTGGTCCACATACTTACAACAGTTCCACCTTAACATCAATTATAAAATAGGAAGTACGTTGTTGATTGCCTTAGTCAACCTCTAGTCACGACACTCACCATGGTGCTAGACTCTTGCGGCCATGAGACCTCTAGATGGCCCCACCTCTATGAGACAGACCTTGACTTCTCCACCGCCTACCAAATGTTGGGAGAAAACTCAGTGGTCACTAATTTCCATCTTCAGGACAGGTTGTTGTGTCATATGGACATCTCCATGTTCCATCAAGAGAGTGCGCGATGCTAATTTGGGAAGCTCACTACAATTTGGTGGTAGGACACTTTGGCATCGAAAAGATAGTGGCAATGTTGCAGAAACATCTCTACTGGCCAAAAATTTGACAGGATGTTGGCAAGTATGTTAGGTCCTACACCGCCTATGTTATTGTCAAACTGACCACTAAGAAATAGGGCTTGTACACCCCTCTTCCTATTCCTGACAAGCCATGGGAATCCATCACAATGGACTACATGTTGGCCCCCCTATCCACCAAGAGGGGCAATGACTGTGTTTTTTTTGTTGTTGATCACTTTTCTAAGATGGCGATTCTAGTCACCTGCAAGAAGAAAATCACTGCATAGGCCACTGCCAAGCTCTTCCTTGAACACGTCTGGGTACACTTTGGGGTCCCATAAACCATTGTCTCAAATCTGGATAGTCGGTTCCTCATCACATTTTGGTCGAGCTTCTGGTTGAGCTAAGGCTATGATTCCACAAGGAGATCCATCCCACTAGTTATCCACTCTCCACACAGAGCAGCCCCAAACTCGGGTTCTAGTCTCACAACAATTCGAAACCTTCATCTCTCTCTTTTCCCCACAAACTACACTACCCAAGGAATGTACCCACTTCACTTCTCATAGTCCCTCAGGCTATATCATTCATTTATCAGGGCCACTAGTGCATTCGGTTGGTCAGGAATCACTCAACTGAGAACTCTATGAACTCTCAGTTGTTTCATATTTTCTCATAGCAACCTTCACAAGGCTCTGATTCATTTTCTCCATAGAAATTGCACCATAGGCTCACAGTTTGATTTATAGGCACACGAGCCTCTTTTTCAGCATAAAAATGTACCCAAACAATGATTTCCTTCAAGTATACCATGGTTGGTCCTCTTCCCAACCCTTTGCTCCTCCTTTACTGCCCAAAATCTGCATGTAAAAATTGTCCCTAATCTGCATAAGAATTTCCTTTTCTTCCTTGCTTGCTTGACTCACACTCTTCTCAACAATGATTGTACTTCATCCCATTATCTCCAATAACTATGGGATGTGACCACTCACACCCACCCTCTTACATGAGTTTAATGATTGACCTCWCATACACTCAATCATCAAATAGAAGGTTATACACAAAGATAATAATTTTAGGAATGTGGGTTGGATTAATACCCATGAATAATTCCCCCTTGGACCCCTCTCTCTTGTGGAATCATAGCCCCCCATCATTCTTCATCTCTTTCATATCATAGCCAATGATTATTACTTTTATTATTATGAACCAAACTCTCAAATTAACTCTTTTCAAATAATCCTTTTGGAATTGGGCAAGGATGGATGGATTTTAAGGTTATGTCTATGATGCATGGACTCAATGCATTACTTAATTAATTCATATTATTTTGGGATATACTTCTTCACGCACTTGATGGCCCCTATAATATTACAAGTATATGTGACCTTCTCTCATTGCCTTGACCTTCCTCTTCTTCTCTTTAACACAACTATTTTTATGAACCTAATGCATCATTTAATTGAAATAATAAGCCAATTTTTCTTTATAGTATATTCAGGTTTAGAATCTTGGATATGTTGTTTTTTTAAGAAATTGAAAATGTATATTATATAAAAAGGTTGTTGTTCCTAAGTGAAACGACATTCAAAATTTGTACAAAATTGGGCTCAATATTGGTTGAGACCTTTGCTACTGCTTTAACATTAAAAAGACTATGATTCGCCTTATACAATCGAGCAAATTTTCTACTATACAAATTGACCAAGAAAAAATATACATTGGAAGTGCATCATTCAAAATGTGGATTCATTGTCAGGAGTTACTTGGATTTCTTCATGACTTGGCTCATTGTCCTCGATCTCCATTGGAACCATTTTTTGATTTCCTTGGATATCCTTTGGATTTTTTGTCAGTAATTTAGAATTGAGTTGATTGATTGAACCAAAATTAGTTGCTCTTGCTCCAAAGAATCCACACATTGTGAAAGCATCATCACTATCTGCTCCAATTCACTACCATTGTCTTTCTTGCAGTTTATCTCGCTATAGAATCTTGATTCATTGTAGCATAGTCACAATTATTTGATCCTAATTGGACACTTTGCTATTTATTTCGGTGTAATTCAACCTGCTTCCCTTGGCCATATCTTCATACATGTGCAATATGTGCTTAATGTCTCTCCGAGAAAATTCCATGATGTGAAATTTATTCCCAGAAGTTAAGGAATTTGTCCAACTAGACCTAAACAATATTGTAAACATAAACCACATGAACCAAAATGTAAACCCCTGCATGTAGAGGTGAGGCCCCAAATTATTTTTACCACAATCTAAATTACTCTGCACCACAAGGGTTCTAGAGGAATCACTAAAAAAATGCTCTGGACCTATTTTAACTAACCCTAGAAACTTACCATTGTAATTACCACAGAGAACAAGATCATTATTTCATGTCTTTTGTCTGGTGTGCTCAACCGAGGGAAAATTCAGATGAGAAAAACCAGAGTATGGTGGTAGTAATCTTCGAGAGGAAGAGAATATAAGGGATCCCAAGAAACCAGAGACTGCTATGGAGAGGCCTAAGAAACTGGAGTAAATAACTTAACCAGGGGGTCTAAAGGCCAACCAAAAACCCAGAGTAAAGGGCTAATTCTGAACCAAATACCCACATAATCAATATCAAACCCCAAAGGCAAAGAATTGCCCATATTTTGGATGGAATGAAGAGCATAAAGGGTGTGGCTAGTAAGTGGAATTTGGGTGATGTCACGAGCCAAAGAGGGTGGAAAATTCCAAAGAAAGAGATATCATAGATGAGTGTGATAAATGGTAGACTCACAATGGGTGGTGATGGAAGAAAACCTTAATTTATTGCAGGGAATACCCAAGCCCCATCCAAAATCCGGTTGGCCAAGTCCAACCCCAATTAGATAAACTACTGAACTATTTCTAATATCAAAATTTGTAGATATTACATGATTCAAGGAATGACAATAATGAAAAATTGAGTCAGCGATACATAGAGTATGAAACCCAGAATGGCCTGAGTGCAGAAGAAGGCTACCCTCAACCTGGATTAGAGAATTGCATCAAACCTCCCTTATTTTCTAAATGAAAATCCATCATAGCAGGGTTTGGTTGAATATGCCCACACACACGAGATTGAATGATGAGTACAAGGTGTTTTCCTTGGAATTGAGCATAGCCTAGTTCAATAAATCTCCAAGGTTGTCGATCATTAATCCCTAACGGAACCCACTTCATAGTCATTTAAAAGATGGGGTGGAGCATTAGGCTCCCATTAACCTTTATGTCTCTTTTTCTTAGGTGAGCTCCTTCTCTGGAATTTTAGGAAGCTAAGAAGTTGATATCCCTTTTAATGTGATATAGAGAGTAAGTCTCAAATTTATTAAGGAGTTAAAGGATCCTTGCTAATACACTGACAAAAACAATTCCTCCCACGATATTTTTGGTAACAATTGTAAAGATAACAAGCATAGAGTCTCTGCATATGATAGTCTTTCAAATCCTGGATGAGAGGGCCAAACTAATGCCTTTGAAGAGAGCAAGAGCCTTTGCCTCATTTTTCATCATAGTGCCTAAACCCCAAGCAAAGTTTGTTGTGGAATGACCTCCAAGAATGTTGATATTCACCCCTTTCCTCCTACTACCCTTGGGTTACTTTGAGATGTTCCGTCAAATAAGAGGGCGCAATCCTATTGTTGAGACTATTATTCCTTAACTGCTTCCTTTGGAAATCGTAAATCCCATTTTGGCACACTTCTAGTAGAGGATACAACTTGAGAATGGTTGTTTGTGAGCCAAAAGAGGGATATCCAATTGGATTCTTGTATGTCCAAAATTTTCCATTTCCAATTGATCCAAAACTTCATGTAGTGATTTGGATTTATGAGAGGAACAGACTGAATACAATAAACATAGAGATACGAAGAACAACATGTATATCCAGTGAACAAAATCTTCTATTGGATAAATGAAATAGGCTAAAGAGGTAAAACTATAGAACTAAAAAGAACTTTCTCAAATGCTGGTAGTTATCTCTGAGAAGAGATGTGGCTACTATGTGCATCTGTCTGAGAAGAATAATTACATTAAGGCTCCATATGAATTTTTAACATTACTCATGAATGAGAAAACCCTAGACATCAAAAAACCTAACCCTAGGATATGAAATGCCAAAAGTTATGTGGGCCCCGATGGATAACTTTGTATCACAACTTCATGGGGTCGTAACTTTTGCATACGACCTCTGTTTTAGGCGTGTGATAACCCGTTGGAAAGGTATTTTAAAGAAGTACACATTACACTAATAAACTCTGACTAACTCTACAATTTGACTGTGGAAAGACAAAATGGCCCTGGAAGTACAAAAAGATGTGTTAACATGAAAACATCCAAAATAAGATAGTTGGATTAGGTGGGAGGCCACTAATCTCCACCTGGAAGATGTGTAGGGCTTCAGACAACCCTGAAAGTGTAGAACCCACAATTACAAATACGTATAGAAGAACGTGTTGAACTAAAAATTGTCAAGAGGAGCCAGTTGGAATAGGTGGTTGACCACCAATCTCCACCTAGATCAGTCCACCCCCCTTAGGAAGCAATGGTATTGATTGCGCTAAGTTCCCCCATCAGGTGAGGAAACTTTTGCTGAATTTGGCCCTAGGTGAGCCACTTTCCTTGGTGTAGGAGTTTCTCTGCCTTGACAACCTGAGAAAGTTGGATCCTCTATTAGCGAGTGCCCCTGACCTGTGTGTCCACTATCTAATCACTGGAGACATGTTCCATGTAGTTAGGTTTGAGATCTGTTGGTGTTAGTTGTTATGCAGTCTCTGAGGTGTCCAATAATGGTGGAAAATATGGTCGAAGGAGGTCCACATTGAAGACTGGGTGCAAGCCAAGGAAGGGTAGAGTGTTGAGCTAAAAATCATTGCTACCCACAACCTTGGTGATAGTGTAAGGCCCATAGTGAAGTGGGAGGAGCTTCCAATGGGGCTCTATAAGGAACTATTTATGTGCCAAATGTAACCAGAGCTTGTCTCCCACCTACAACTGGTGTGGTACCCTGTGTTGATCATGGCACTACTTGTACTTAGCACTGGCTTTATACAAAATCTCATGGACCTATTGGCGGATGTGATGAATCTGCTCAATGAATTTGGTGGCTTTGTTGGTCTCAGACTGAACATCAGAAGATTTTTTTTGTGTGGTTGCAAGATGTAGTGAAAAATCAATGGGATCCAAAGGTTGGAATCTCATCCCCACCTGAAGTGGGCTATGGTCATTGGAGATATAGAGAGCCCTGTTGTAACTTTGTTGAACATAGGAGAGACTTTCATCCCATGTATGCAGATGCTTAGAGTTGTACATGTGTAGGATGTGAACAATCATTTTATTGACAACCTATGTTTCGTCGTCAGTTTGGGGTGGAAATCAATGAATTTAGTGAGCTTGGTGTCCAACAATGACCAGAGATTCGACCAAAATGTGTTGAGGAACCTATTGTCTCTATTAGAGATGATGGTCTGTGGTATCCCAAAATGGACCCACACTCATTCGAGGAAGATCTTGGTAGTATCTTCCACTGTGATGTTCTTCTTGCATGTTGTGAGGATGGTCATCTTTGAAAACCGATCAACTACCACAAATCCAAAATCATTGTCTTGCCTGGTGGACGAAAGACCAAACATGTAATCCATCGAGATGGATTCCCAAGGCTTCTTAAGAGTACGAAGAGGGGTGTATAATCCTTTCTTCTTGATGGTTGTCTTGGAAATGGCACAGGCAATGCAAGATATGATATACTTGTTGAGGTCCTCTTGAAGTTTTGGCCAATAAAAATGTTTATGTAGAATGGCCATAGTTTTCTCCACCCCAAAATGTTTTTCCATCCGACTGTAGTGAGCCTCCCAAATAATCTTTGCACCCTCTCTTGTAGGAACATAGAGATGGCCAAAATGGCATAATAGTCCATCCTGAATGTGAAAATCAATGACATTCGCAGCTGTACCCAAGAGATGATAGGTGGTGGCGAAGTCCAGATCTTGCTAATAAAGTTGGGGCCATTCATATACCTCATGTCAAAAAGAATGGAGCACGAGGGTGAGTGAAGCCACGGGAGGTCGACTGAGGTAGTCAGTGACACAATTTGTGCTCCCTGTCTTGTACTTGATGTTGAGATGGAACTTCTACAGGTAGGTGGATGACTTCTGATGGCAGTCATTCTGCAACTTCCCATGTGTCTGTATGAACTGCAGAGGCTTGTGATCAATGTGGATAATTGTCTCCTTTCCCAGAATGTAATGTTTCCATTAACGACATGCTTGTACAATGGAATACATTTCCTTGTCATAGGTGGCGTATTTTTGGGCAGTATCTGAGAGTATATCACTATGGTATGATACTAGATGACCGTGTTGAGTGAGAAATACACCTACAACATAGTCAGATGCATCAGTCTCAATCTCGAATGGTTGTTGCAGATCGGATAAGGAGAGTACTGGATTTTTGCACAAGTGATGCTTCAAATCATCAAATGCTCATTGTTGTTCCTTCCCCCATGAAAATTTTTCTCTTTCGCCACCTTTGGTGACTTGGTTGAGGGCCCATGCAATATGATATAAGCCCAACACAAATCGTCGATAGAATTTATCTAGTTCCAAGAAGCTTCGAAGCTCGATTAGTGTGGTCAGGGCTGGCCAGTCACATATGACTTGGATCTTAGATGGATCAACATGTACCCCATGCTCATCAACAATGTATCCCAAGTATTGGACCCTTCTCATTCCAAAGGATAATTTTTCCAAGTTGGCATATAGCTTGTGTTGTCGCATAGTGCTCAAAACCTGTTGAATATGATGCATGTGCTCCTCCCAAGTTATGTTGAATATGAGGATGTCATATAAATATAACACCACAAAAGAGTTGGTGAAGGGTCTCAATACATCATCCATCAACCTCATGAAAGTGGTTGGTGCATTGGTTAAGACAAAGGGCATGGCAAACCATTCGAAGAGACCTTCTTTAGATTTGAAAGTTGTCTTCCATACATAAATTGCTTCAATGGGAACCTAGTGGTAGCCAGACTTAAGGTCAATCTTGTTGAAGAACTTAGCCCCCTTGAGTTGGTCAAGAAGGTCATCAATTCTAGGAATTGGGTATCGTTTCCTATCTGTGATCTTGTTTAATGATTTGTAATCAATGCAGAGCCACCAGGTCTCATCTTTCTTCTGCACCAGTACAATTGGGCTTCCACATGTTAGCCTCATAATCCTAAAGTTCTATAGTCTAAGTATTTTCTAGTATATTTTTTTTTAGAAATTAATTTATTCTAGTTTGTTAGGATAAGGACACATAGCTTCTATGTAAAGGACACCTATCATACTCATGTGATTATGTGATTGGTTGTTCTCGAAGATTTTAGTTTAGAGTTGAGCTATATAAACTAGTTCTTTCTTCAAGTGAGGTTAGGGAGTGGATTATGAATTCTCACTTCAGATTGTAATCACTTTTTCCTTATTAATAAAATTACATGTCTGAGGACACTTTGTCAACATGGTATTAGATCCATGGGGAAAATTGTGATGGAAGAGAATTGTTGATGGGTCAAGGAAGCAAGGAAGACTTCTTGAAATCAACTCAGATTTCTTCAAACTCAAGGGCAATGATATTGAGGTAATCTGTTGTTGTTTTTAAAAATAAGGAAAATTGTTATTGTGATTACATCAATCAATTTTTTCATTAATTGATTCATCTTTTTGAGTGGTAAACTTGTATATCTGCAAATTTCAAGTTTGTAGATTTGATTAACTGCAGCTTTCTTTCTTGTAAATGTAAGAGATATAGACAGATAAAAGTGTACTTTTGCATTTTTTATTCAGATCCCATAGATCCTTTGTTATTTTATTAAAAGAGATCATTTGTAAACAATTGCTTCAGATCATTTTATAAATCTGGCAATTTAAATTCAGAGCTGTAGATTCTATATTTTTATAGTTTTTTAGATTTGGTCTATATTAAGGACTGTATCAAGGTCTGTATCAAGGACTGTATCAAGGTTCATTTCAAGGACCATACCAAGGTCTGTTTCAAGGACCGTATCAAGGACAGAATTGTGAATCACATCTGATTTTAACATAAATTCATCATATTGAATCTATGGCATCAGATCAGTGAAAAGGTAGATTCGAATTTTTTTGGAGCAGATCTAGATCCCCTAGAAAATAAATTCCTCTATAGATCTTTCACACCAGAGCTAATCCATTTGTTGTTGCTGCTACATTACCAGAACTAAAATGCATATATGAGGTAATATTCTCTTTTTCATATCTGAGGCATTTTTTTTCTTTGTACCCATAACCAGAAACTGAATTTAGAAATTCTAGTGTTCAGTTAAGCTTCTTTTGAGAGAAGAAAAAGAGGAGAAATTGTCATTGGAAGTGCAGATCAATTTCTATGCAAATGAAGACAGATTTCGTGATCTAGGTTTTGTGAAGAATGGGGTCTATTGTGCGACTCTCAAGTTTTTTCTTGAGAAAGGTCTTGGTTTAAGAGATTTGCAAGATTCTCTTAACCACATTTTTTATCTACAAGGATGTCAGTGGCCTCCCACCTATTCCAACTCATTCATTTTGGCAGTTTGTTTCCTAATTTTCAAGTCCCTGACTTGTAGGGCCATTTTGAGGCCCTAAACAACGTTTTTAGGGCTTGCCACAATCAGAAATGACCTTTCCAACAGGATATCATGCACCTAAAATGGATATAGTATGAAAATGTTACGACCCGAGGAAGTTGATGTACTAACTTACTCAAATCGGGCCTATTGGATCATGTTGTCACTGATGCCAATGGTTTTATTGATTGATGTCAATTGATTGATTGATGTAAAAGGATTGATTGATTGTCCTTGATGAGAATGATAGATGTCAAGTGGAAACCAATCGATGAAGATGGATCAAGATGCATATGGATCAATGAAGATGGATTCTTTGATATATTATGCATACTTTGATGACTTATTATTGCCTTGTCATGATTAATAAGAAGTACAAATGGATGAACTCCAAAGTGGTCCCCTTATGGTGAAAGCCCTCACAGGAAGATGCTTTGTGGTTGGAGGATCCATGCTTGTATGTGGAATAATGCGATGAATATCAAGGAAATTGTTGGTGAAACTACCCTAGATGGATAGTGCCTGTCATGCCATTTCCGGTGGTATGTGGAATGTCACATAACTCCTCACGGTTTTAGAGTTATGGCCTTACGAAGTTGGAGGACCCCCATATGTTGGCTTGAAGCCCCAAATGGTCAAAGAAGTCAAAGTGCTTTAAAAGAAGAAATCAATATTTAAATGATAAAGTAAAGTAACAAATAATAAAAAGAAGTGACAAAATCAAGAAAGATTATTTAAATGATATAGTGAGGTGACAAAATCAAGAAGGAATATTTAAATGATAAAGTATTGGAGAACTTTCTATTTATGGAAAGTGGTTAACCCTAAATTAAGGAAAATAGGTTAAGTGACCTAGAAATGGGTTAAGTGACCTAGAGGATGAAAGTATAAATAAGATAGAAATGGCCTCTTTTAGATCATCCTTTTTGGTGGATCAATGGAGAGATTCTAGTGAGATTATATTGTGGAGCATTGATGAAGAGCTTCTTGTGAGAGAATCTTTGGTATGGATCTCTTGAGCATGATTGAAGATCTATTCTGAGGAAGAAAGTGAGATGAGGATCTCATGGAGGCATCAAAGTTTTGACAATGTCGTAGATCTTGACAGAAAAAGTCTCAGAGCTTCAGAAACCCTTGTTTCTATGGTATACGCGGGTTGTAATGGACCAGGATGCGTACATACATGGGCTGTATGAGGACAGAGTGCGTATAGTGGATGGAGCCATGAAGACTTGTGATTGAGCTGGTGCAAAACTCTTGGATGATGAGGTAGGTTCCATATCTGCATTCTATGGCCTCAGATCTATCACTGAGACACTAATATGGTTACATTATTGTCTTGATGGATATTATTGTTTGATGTGTTTGTAATTCTTATGCCATTCTTGGTATGGCTTCTTTGATGTGGTTCAGTCTGGTTGATTTGGTTGATGGAGTGAGCAATACTCTTTTGATTCAGTGGTGCTATGATATACTAGTTGTTTATACATGATTGAGATAACATTCATATTGATTCGTTGTGGAGCATGAACAAGCTATTGGAGAGCTTGGATGTGTTGGGACTGGCTGGTGAGCAGATTGGACAGTTAGATACATAAGAGAATGATATATTTTGTAGATGATCTGATTTGATCTTGAAGGATAAACCCTAACATCTCAGAAGGTATAAGAAGGCTTCTGTATACACTGGATGTGTAAATACGCGTGTTGTAGTGAGCCAGGAAGCATGCACATGCAGGCTGCACTATTGATAGATCACGTACTTGTTGACAGATTGATATCTGTTGAGGATTGTTGCCTCATCTCAATTGGTGCTGAGGGTGTAATTTGAGTCTTGCATTATAGAGCCGATGTTCTTACAGAGTTGTACTCTATTCATTTGTTGTTGAAAAACCCCTAGATTGTTGTTCATAATAAAAATAAAAATTGTACATACATCTTGTGTTCCTTGTGGTGATGACTTGTTGATGATATGTTGTTGATATATGTTCACATCTACCTGGTTTTAAATGACAAGCAATGGGAAATGAATAAATGTTGAATGTTAACTAAGGAGTTTTGTGTAAGAAGGAAGTTTTGGTAAAAAGAGAAAAAAGAGCCCCACACTCATT
>JZKD02S1888335.1:3995180-4039607 GCA_000966675.3 Picea glauca | reverse complement strand
GTTTGTATTACATCAAAAAGTATGTAGAAGAGAAAAATATTGGGTCTTTCCACCCATACAACGCTGCCTGACAAGGCATACAAAAAATATGATCACCAGAGAGGCTCTAATATCCCCGCACTACATTGTGTTGTGAGTAACACACTACTGCGTGCACTACGTGCCTCAATAGAGAATTAATATTCTCTGGTACTCCTACAGTGTGCCGCTGCATATGTAAAGGCACTTCCCCCCTCCGTAGAGGAGGGATGCCCATCGTAAGGCCTTGGAGGTTTCTCTCAACCTCCCGGAGACCCACCACTGGTACTTCCGGATCTGCTGCAACCGGGATGCCTCTACGACGTCCTGGTACCGGTATATCAGTCGGGCGCACTATTCCCTTGTCTACATGATGAAAACAATGCATCTGTTAAAAATCTTTTACATACCCAAAAAAAATACATATACATCAAAAACTCAAAAATGAAAACTAGACAAGGTATGGCTCGGTCTCTTACCTGACTCATCCCAGTCTTCCCCCGCGGGAAAAATCAAGTCCATGCTCCCGCGGAAATCTACATCAGCATAAGGGAAGTCCTCTATCCAGAGGTATTGTTGTCTCAACCAGGCGAAGAAATCATGAGTGAAATGGAACTCGGACTCTGACACTAGCCTTGGAGACAGACTAGTCCACCTTTCCATCCTAGGTTCATCCACTGGTTGCACAGCCAACGCTATCTGAGGCTGCATCTAAGGGATGCGCTCTAGGAAAAATGAGACCAAAAATGAGCCGTAACCAAACTGTTTATGCCCAGTCCTGCATCATGAGATCTGTTCCTTCACATTTCGAAGGAACGCTACACTCCAGTTGAACAGTGTTGGTTCCAAACACTAAGCACCGTAAGCCACCTGTGATCTTGATGCTAGATGAGTGCTAGTGTTTCCTATCACGCTTGTGATAGCAAATAGTATAGATCGGAGGGGCAAATCTCGAATATCCTTGATAGGGATTCTACCCCCTACCAGCCTTGCTCCTGGAATGCAGTGGCGTGCTAGATACACGTCCACTTGTTCAGGTAGTGCCCGCTGCCCGGACAACAATATGGGGACCCCTCTTTTCAAGAGGCCAGTCAAAAAATACACATCTTCTAACTCAATGGTTAAAATTTGTGTGCCGATTCAGAACCCTTGCTCTGCAACATCCCAAAGGCCAATCATATGCTCGAGCAATAAAATCTCTTTCTTCATCTTTTGCAATTTGAAGAATTTGAGCAAACCGCAAGCTCGTAAAGTGGCCCGCGTGTGAGGAATCTGTAAAGCAGCTAGATCATCCATCTCATGTTCCCTCTCTTTCCATGCAATCATGATTTCCGAAGTTACCTACAAAACAAAAAGAAATAAAAAAATCATTATTTCCACATTTTGGCAATTTCGGCAATTTTCAAAAGTAATTTAAAACATGAAATAAGATGCCCACATCATCTAAAAGTAACCATACACTCTTTTTGACCACCACACCCTCTCCTAAGCATCCAACATTCATCAAACAATGATAAAAACGTTTTAAAAGATCAAAACGATTCTATGTCTGCGTGGGCATGTGTGGGGGATTTCCCATGGATTTTTTTCTAAAAAACAACCCATCTAATTGACTTCTAGGGCATTGGCATCTTAACCATCCATTCCTAGAACGTTTTTGCAAAACAAATCTCGTTTTCCCATCGATTTTCAAAGAGGCTGATTTGGTTCAAATTGGGGCGACTTAGGGCTTCGTGTTTTAAAAGAATTAATGCTATGAAAGTGAATATCAAACCATGCAATTGAAAGAGAACGAGATGGACACCTACCTGGTTCGAACAGTGAGAAAACTGGTCGACTGTAGCTCCGGCAGCGAACAAAACAAGATCCGCTTCAAAATGAGATTCTCCACTACTCCAAAATCCTTGCACAGTGAAATGATAAATAAAATTTCAAGTCAATTGTTATTTATAAATTTCATTTTTTATAACGTATGGTCATTTTTTTGGGTTCTCTAATGATATAATGGCTTCACTAAACCCTAGTTTGTAGTTTTGGCATCGCAGGTTTCCTGGTAGCCTTGATGGATTATTCACCTTGTCGCACTTATGAGCATAGTCTTAGTTCGTTCTCGAGCTCGATAATATGAGAACATAACCGGGTAAACTTTTATCTCTTTTTCGGACCCGTATGGATACAATCATACGAAAAAGGAACCCCCTCAGAGTCTCCTTTAAACCCTTTTCAGACTCTCTAAATATGAAAAGATTGTCGAGTGACCTTGCTTCCTTTCACACTTGTTAAAAGGTTAGAAAGGGCATCTTTCGAGCAATAGTTTAACCCTTTTTCGGTATCGTTGGACTATTGTACGAAAAAGGAACTGAAAGAGTTCTCTTTTAAGTGTTTTTCAAAACTCTATAATCTCGAAAAACCTTCGAGTTTTCTATCTTTGGACTCGTTAAAGCACACATCGATAGACCCATATGGGACTGAACCCTTACTTCTTTCGGTTTGTTAAACAAAGGAAGAGGAACTTGCCGAAGGTGAGTTATATTGAGCACATGTTATCCTCCTTGAGCTCATTAAACCAAAAATAGGTACTCATCTATCTGGATGAGGGAAAAATTGAAAGGAGCAAGCCAAGCAATCTCTTGAGAACACCATCCAACACTTCTTAGAGTTGCCCTTGAACACGACACTTTGTAATTTGCACATATCATAATCCGCTGAACCTCTGTACTGAGCCAATCCTCTGAGTTCCTTTCACTCCTTTGGGTCACCCGATGCAAGTCACGATACCCACTGCATAGTTTTGGTCCATGTCATGTGCTGCTATTGTGCCTCAGTGTTCAAGGGAAGTATCTGCCTCGAGAGTCAGCCATCCCAAATATCTTGCTTCAAAATCTGTGTCAGTCCATGTCCATTTGATCTGCCAATTACATCTCCATGCCTGTTTCATGTCGTTGATGGGGGATACATCAAGGCCCTCCCTCGACGAGTCTATTCCTGTCGACTTCAACACATTATCCTGGAATCAGACTTAGAAACTAGTTAGTACTTTGGGACCTGCATGCCTCAATGGCAGGCCTCCTCACCTTCGACAGTGGGTTTACATCATTGACCCCTGATCGAATGATTCCACGGATGTTCGACCTCAACTCATCTACTCACATTCGCTAGAATGTACTAGGGTACCTTGGGAATCATTGACATTAATGGTGATCTCCCTTGCACTTGTTAACGGTTCACACCATTGACCGGTAATCAAGTGGTTTCTGCCATGTTCGACATCATGCCATCTATTCACATGGTCAGATTCGTACCATATTGGGATTGGTAAGAAGACCCTGGGTTGAGCGATCACTTTGATATATGATTTGATCGGGCTGCGAAGGAATTTCTGTTGGACAAAGAACACATACACTGTAACATAGATCCACTTTGTATTGGTCGTGGCTATGTCTTGTCATCTCATAGATCCACTGTGTATTCTTTGTGGCTACGATCTTTCCACGTCATCAGAGTATAGATCCACAGTGTATTTTCAGTGGCTATACCTTTTTATCAATACAATTGTGGATCCACAGTGTATTTTATGGTGGCCATATCTTGCAAGTCTTGATCACCCAAGCACAGGTATGCCTTCCTTGGGTTTTGAAATATGTCATGATATTTGTTGGATGTTGGTGTGCAGCTTCTGTCAGGTTCTCCGAGTCTATGCCCTTGCTTGGACGTCTACAAAGTACTTCAGTTATCAGTTGGCATCTTCTAACTTCATACTTTGGGGGGCAATATGTTACACGTCAAAATTACTCAGTTGATAAGTGTCACATGTTCCTCTCAGTTGTCATAAGTGTCGCATCTTCCTTACAACTTTCGCAAGTGTTGCAAGTTGGTCACAAGTGTCGCAAACTATGTTCAAGCATACTGCCATGCCGACGACACTAAGGAGACACTTAGAACACCTCATGTGCTTGGGTTGAAGAAGAAGAACTGGTCTACTGAAGTCAAATAACTGTTAACACCTGAATAGAGCTCTGAAACAGAGGTTTTGAGGGGGAGCGCTCCCCTATATCAGCTTTAGGAGCTCTGGCGCTCCCCTATAAGGCTTCAGGGAGCGTTATAACACTCCCCTGCCCCCTCTGAAGGAGCGCTACTCATCTTGAGAGTGTTGGCGCTACCCCATAGCTTACCAGGGAGCGCTACAACACTCTGATGCCCCTTCTTAGAGAGCACTGCCTAATCTGAGGCAGTAGTTGGCCCGTTGAGGAGAATAAGGGGAGGATCTTTCGAAATTAGGAGGCAATTGTATCTGAATTCTTGGTTTCATCAAGAGATCCCTGATCTAAGGAGGAAGTTCTCAACTTGTTCTAAAGATAACTCAAGAGGTTAAGCTCTTCTTAACCTATATAAGTAGTCTCTATGATGGTGGAAAGGGGGAAGAACTGCTAGTATAAAACCTATGATCTTGGAGGAAATATACAGTCAGCCAAAGAAGAGTGATTAGTGAAGCTGTTGTCATCCAAGTTGTGGATCTTTCAGGCAAGGGTTATATGAAGAGGACTTAATGAAGCTGTCATATTCACATCTACGATTGTAAGTATTGTTGTCGTTATTCTCATTATTATGACACACTTGGCCTGTTTCTTTCTAGTTTGTGTCTAATGTTACATGAACTTATCATTAATTGATAGATTTGTTTTCAAGCTAATATCAATAGAGTAGGAAGTGGTCATATCTTGTTTGTCTGCAGAACTCATTCGAGGAGCAAAGGATTGGAGCGCAACTTGGAGCATGCAGGGACAAACGTCGATAAAGAGGTACTTCTATCATCCTTCCTTCTCATGTGTTAGTTTAGATGTATTTGAAAGGAATTCAGTGACCATGTTAAGCATTTTCTGTCTAGAGTTAGGGTCAAGCTCTTAGAGGCGATCTACCTGTCCGTAGGGAGATTTTCCTACAACACCTGTACCCAAGAGCTGATAGGTGGTGGAGAATTCCAGTTCTTGTTGATAAAGTTGGGGCCATTCATATGCCTCATGTCAAAAGGAATGTAGCACGATGGTGAGTGAAGCCACGGGAGGTAAACTGAGGTAGTCAGTGACACGATTTGTGCTCCCTGTCTTGTACTTGATGTTGAGATGGAACTTCTGCACATAGGTGGATGACTTCTAATGGAAGTCATTCTGCAGCTTCCCATGTGTCTGTATGAACTACAGAGGCTTGTGATCAATGTGGATAATTGTCTCCTTTCCCAGAATGTAATGTTTCCATTAACGACATGCTTGTACAATGGAATACATTTCCTTGTCATAGGTGGGGTATTTTCGGGCAGTATCTGAGAGTATATCACTATGGTATGATATTGGATGACCATGTTGAGTGAGAACTACACCTACAACATAGTCAGATGCATTAGTCTCAATCTCAAACAGTTGTTGTAGATCGGATAAGGAGATTACTGGATTTGAGCACAAGTGATGCTTCAAATCATAAAATTCTCATTGTTGTTCCTTCCCCCATGAAAAATTTTCTCTGTCGCCACCCTTGGTGACTTCGTTGAGGGCCCATGCAATATGGAAGAATCCCAATACGAATCGTCGATAGAATTTAGCCAGTTCCAAGAAGCTTCGAAGCTCGGTTAGTGTGGTCAGGCCTGGCCAGTCATGCATGACTTGGATCTTAGAAGGATCAACATGTACCCCATGCTCATCAACAATGTATCCCAAGTATTGGACCCTGCTCATGCCAAAGGAGAATTTTTCCAAGTTGGCATATAGCTTGTGCTGCCGCATAGTGCTCAAAACCTGTTGAATATGATGCATTTGCTCCTCCCAAGTTCTGTTGAATAAGAGGATGTCATATACATATAACACCACAAAAGAGTTGGTGAAGGGTCTCAATACATCATCCATCAGCCTCGTGAAAGTGGTTGGTGCATTGGTTAAGACAAAGGGCATGACCAACCATTCGAAGAGACCTTCTTTAGATTTGAAAGTGGTCTTCCATACATAAATTGGTTTGATGGGAACCTGGTGGTAGCCAGACTTAAGGTCAATCTTGTTGAAGAACTTAGCCCCCTAGATCTAGACAGATAAAAGTGTACTTTTGCATTTTTTATTCAAATCCCATAGATCCTTTGTTATTTTATTAAAAGAGATCATTTCTAAACAATTGCTTCAGATCATTTTATAAATCTGGCAATTTAAATTCAAAGCTATAGATTCTATATTTTTATAGTTTTTCATATCTAATCTGTATTAAGGACTGAATCAAGGTTCGTATCAAGGAATGTATCAAGGTTCATTTCAAGGACCATACCAAGGTCTGTTTCAAGGACCGTATCAAGGACTGAATTGTGAATCACATCTGATTTTAGCATAAATTCATCATATTGAATCTATGGCATCAGATCAGTGAAAAGGTAGATTTGAATTTTTTTGGATCAGATCTGGATCCCCTAGAAAATAAATTCCTCTACAGATCTCCCACACTAGAGCTAAACCATTTTTTGTTGCTGCTGCATTACCAGAACTAAAATGCATATATGAGGCAATATTCTCTTTTTCAGATCTGAGGCGTTTTTTTTCTCTGTACCCATAACCAGAACCCAACTTTAGAAATTCTAGTGTTCAGTTAAGCTTATTTTGAGAGAAGCAAAAGAGGATAAATATTCATTGAAAGTGCAGACCAATTTCTATGCAAATGAAGACGGATTTCGTGATCTAGGTTTTGTGAAGAATGGGGTCTATTATGCGACTCTCAAGTTTTTTCTTGAGAAAGGTCTTGGTTTAAGAGATTTGCAAGATTCTCTTAACCACATTTTTTATCTACATGGATGTGAGTGGCCTCCCACATATTCCAACTCATTCATTTTGGCAGTTTTTTTCCTAGTTTTCAAGTCCCTGACTTGCAAGGCCATTTTGAGGCCCTAAACAACGTTTTTAGGGCTTGCCACAATCAGAAATGACCTTTCCAACATGATATCGTGCACCTAAAACAGAGATCGTATGAAAAAGTTACGACCCGAGGAAGTTGATGTACTAACTTACTCAAACAAGGCCTATTGGATCAGGTTGTCACTGATGCCAATGGTTTTATTGATTGATGTAAAATGATTGATTGATTGCCCTTGATGAGAATGATAGATGTCAAGTGGAAACCAATCGATGAAGATGGATCAATATGCATATGGATCAATGAAGATGGATTCTTTGATATATTATGCATACTTTGATGAATTATTATTGTCTTTTCATGATTAATAAGAAGTACAAATGGATGAACTCCAAAGTGGTCCCCTTATGGTGAAACCCTCATGGGAAGACGCTTTGTGGTTGGAGGAGACATGCTTGTATGTGGAATAATGAGATGAATATCAAGAAAATTGTTGGTGAAACTACCCTAGATGGATAGTGCTTGTCATGCCATTTCCGGTGGTATGTGGAGTGTCACATAACTCCTCACGGTTTGAGAGTTATGGCCTTACGAAGTTGGAGGACCCCCATATGTTGGCTTGAAGCCCCAAATGGTCAAAGAAGTCAAAGTGCTTTAAAAGAAGAAATCATTATTTAAATGATAAAGTAAAGTAACAAATAATAAAAAGAAGTGACAAAATCAAGAAAGATTATTTAAATGATAAAGAAAGGTGACAAAATCAAGAAGGAATATTTAAATGATAAAGTATTGGAGAACTTTCTATTTATGGAAAGTGGTTAACCCTAAATTAAGGAAAATAGGTTAAGTGACCTAGAGGATGAAAGTATAAATAAGATAACAATGGTCTCTTGTAGATCATCCTTTTTAGTGGATCAATGGAGAGCTTCTAGTGAGATTATCTTGTGGAGCATTGATGAAGAGCTTCTTCTGAGAGCATCTTTGGTATGGATCTCTTGAGCATGATTGAAGATCTATTCTGAGAAATAAAGTGAGAGGAGGATCTCATGGATGCATCAAAGTTTCAACAATGTCGAAGATCTTGATGGAAAAAGTCTCGGATCTTCAGAAACCCTAGTTTCTATGGTATACATGGGTTGTAATGGGACATGACACATGCATATGCGAGCTATATGAGGACATAGTGTGTATAGTGGATGGAGTCATGAAGACTTGTGATTGAGCTAGTTCCAAACTCTTGGATGATGAGGCAGGTTCCAGATCTGCATTCTATGGGCTCAGATCTATCACTGAGACACTGATATGGTTACATTATTTCCTTGATGGATATTATTGTCTGATGTGTTTGTAATGCTTAGGGAATTCTTGGTATGGCTTCTATTATGTGGTTCAGTCTGGTTGATTTGGTTGATGGAGTGAGAAATACTCTTTCGATTCAGTGGTTCTATGATATACTAGTTGCTTATACATGATTGAGATAACATTCATATTGATTTGTTGTGGAGCATGAACAAGCTATTGGAGAGATTGGATGTGTTGTGACTGGATGGTGAGCAGATTGGATAGTTAGAGACATAAGAGAATGATATATTTTGCAGATGATCTGATTTGATCTGAAAGATAAACCCTAACATCTCAGAAGGTATACGCAGGCTTCTGTATACACTGGACGTGTACATACGCGTGTTGTAGTGAGCCAGGAAGCGTGCACATGTAGGCTGCACTACTGACATATTGCGTACATGTTGACAGATTGATATCTGTTGAGGATTGTTGCCTCATCTCAGTTGGTGCCGAGGGTGTAAGCTGAGTCTTGCATTATAGAGTCGATGCTCTTGCAGAGTTGTACTCTATTCATTTGTTGCTGAAAAACCCCCAGATTGTTGTTCATAATAAAAAGAAAAATTGTACATACATCTTGTGTTCCTTGTGGTTATGACTTGTTTATGATATGTTGCTGATATATGTTCACATCTAACTGGTTGTAAATGAAAAGCAATGGGAAATGAATAAACGTTGAATGTTAACTAAGGAGTTTTGTGTAAGAAGGAAGTTTTGGTAAAAAGAGAAAAAAGAGCCCCACACTCATTCATCCCCCCCCTCTAAGTGTGGTAGCTATGACCAACAATTGGTATTAGAGCAGGCCTTCACTACAAGCCGTAACAAATCTTGAAGGAGATCCATAGACACACAAATGGATGATGAAGTTCCAATCCTAGATGAGCAAAACTATTCTACTTGGAGAATAGAGATGAGAATACATTTGAAGGAAATGGGAGCAACTATTTGGAAGGCAACCATTGGTGGATCAATTTCATTGAGAACAAGTCAAATTTTGCAGCTCAAAGGGAAGGAAAGAAGAATGATGCATTGGCTCTCAAGACTATTCTTAGTGGACTCTCAAGCCCTATCAAAGAGAGCATAGGACAATGCTCTTCCGCCAAGGATCTATGGCTAAAGCTAGAGGAGACATATCAAAGAAAGGAAGAGAAAGAAGATATTGAAGATCACTCCATCAAGAATCACTAAAGGTAAAGAATCTCCAAAAACTCCCAAATGCATCATTTCTAAATGTGACTTTGAAAACATTTCAAGTGAAGATAAAGAATCAAGTGATGATAGCACAAAGGTAGATCTTGAATAGCAAAGAATTATGTGTTGGTATTGGCAAAAAGGAAGATAGTGAAGATATTTCAAATAAAGGTAAAGAACCCTCAAACACCCTTGATTATAATGACGATGATGAATTTTTCTCTAAAAGTGAAGAAGAAGATGTAGAAATAGTTTGTGTAAATTTTGATGGTAATTATCCCATGAAAAGAATAGAAGGAAACCTATTAAAACTTCAAAAGGAAATTGAAGAGGATTTATAAGCTGCCACCATTCTAGCAAGTTTGTTTTCAGTCTGCATTTTACAATTTTCAACATATTTCTTATTTAATAGAAGTTGAGTTTTACCATATCTTTGTTATTGTTCATTGTGTCTCTGTGCTAACATTATAAATCTGTGGTTTCATTCCGTTCTGCTCATAAATTCGAATCAACATGTGAAATTTTATTTCACAATTTTGGCTTCTCGACCAATAATCAACATATAGGTTCTATGGCCTGAAATCACACAGGCATTCTAGCCTAAAAGAATTGTATAGACACTCTAGGACCAATACCTCAGATACATAGGCACATCTAGCCCCCAAAATCACAAATACAAAGGCACCCTCGTCTGAAGCATATACATAATCCACTGACATTGTCCTACAACTATCCTGATTTCCACCATCTCTCTTCCCATTGACCTTTCCCACCAAAGGAATGATGTCCCACTCGTTTATCAATGTTGACATAATGAATGTTCCCCTTTCAATGTCCTTGGTCCCTCAGGTTGCACCATTCATTTATCAAGGTCTCTCTGGCATAGGTAACTAGGAATCTCACTGTTGGGAACTCAAGGGACTCACTGCTAGGAAGAATATCAGTAAAATAACCAACAACAAACTTGTTTTTGCAGTGTGACTCACACAAGATTGCACTCTTCAGGATTGAAAACCTATTTCTTTGACAGTGCAACTCACACGAGAGTTCACTCTTTATGCTTGACAATCTAGTTCTCCGATAGTGCAATTCACACTAGAGTTCACTCTTCGGACCTGACAACCTATTTCTTTGACAATGCAACTCACACATGAGTTCACTCTCCAGGCCTGACAACATGGTTCTTCGACAGTGAAACTCACACTAGAGTTCACTCTTCAGACCTGACAACCTATTTCTTCGACAACGCAACTCACATAGGAGTTCACTCTTCAGGTCTGGCAACTTGGTTCTTCGACAATGCAACTCACCCTCTAGGCTCAGGCATCCCTTTCACTATTATAGAGTTCCTCGGGAGATCCGTCATTTTCCAAGGTGTTCTCTAATAGACAAATTCCAACTTGTTGTTAGACTTCCACTAACAATCTATAACCTGGGGAAATCATCCCATCTACATTACATGCATACAATTAATATGAGACATCATCATATAATTATAAAAATTTCAAATTTGTTTTACACACAAAAAAAAAATTCCCAAACACGAGTCTTGTTGTTCATAATTATTCTTTGGACCTTGTAGTAGTATATATCAGTATTCCTTATAGGATTACATCCCTGCCATATCCAAGACCATTTCCCTTGCAATTATCTCAATTACATGCATCCAAACAAATTGTTAGTATATCGTAACAATTTTCAATTATTAATTTCTTGAATTTGGTTATACAAGAAAAAAAAATTCCCACACATGAGATTTATGCTCATTATGTTCGGTTCTTGCAGCTGTAGATATCAGTATTCTTATGGGCATACATCATTTCCATATCCAAGACCATTTTTCCTACAATTTCCTCAATTTTCTTGCATAGAAACAAGATTGTTAGCACTCATGCATATTTTTAACAGTTCATAAAATGATATCAGAATTGTATCTACCCAACAATTCAATTATTTCCAACCATTATTCACATTAAAATGGAATTCTATTGTTCATCATATTATCTAGAATGACACTATCATTCATTTTACATGCATTATCAACACATCAAGCTCTTCATAATACAGTCAAACTTTACCAATAAATAAATCCAATGTACTAATAATCCTAGCCACATCTACACAATGCATCGTTGCATTGATTTTGGAATACTGTATGTTCATATCATGTATTCCACCATGTGAGTTGGAAGGTATGGCCCAAGCATCAATACACCATCCAAAATCTTCCCCACAACCCGTCTGGTCCTTTGAATACTTTCTTCTTCAACCCATACACAACACTAGGAACATCATCCCTTAGTGTTATTTAGTGTAGGAAAAAAGGTTTCAGTCCAAACCTCAGTTATATAAGGAATACCCATCATGCACTTGGATAGCACTATATCTTTTCTATATCCAAACTCATCATGGCCTCACACATGACCATCTCAATGACTTTCATTTTTATAACAGGATTAATGTATCCCTACTTAACTGAGTTATGAATTCATAACCAACATAACACAATATGCAATTAAATTTCCCATAAATGCATTCAAGCAACAAATAATATTTCCATTCTCAAGGCCTCCTGCCTTTTCATCAATTCAAATATTGATATTGAAATGAGGGAATTCTTACCTTCATTCCCTTCAATATTTATACATTGTAACAACCCCAAATGCATACCCGCATGCTTGTTATCAATTTATTTGATGCTACTTGATATTTTTACATTTGTAGAAGCTCGTCGACTCCCTTCACTAATTTTATTGGTCAACATTTTCTCCATCCTCATTTTTATTCATATGGATGGATACCTTAAGCAACAATACGGTCATGCTATAATCATGTTTCCTAGATACAAAATCCATCATTACTTTTATTCAAATATCATAGCATCATTATATATATATATATATATATATATATATATATATATATATATATATATATATATCAGCAGACTACTCAGTCTACAATCATGCCACCAACATGTTTAGGCATGTCTACATGCACAAACGCACATCAGTATGCACCAAGCATTTTATCTTTGATGCTATTTTATGCACATGCATTCTATCTTTATTGTATGCATCATGCATTAATTCTATCACACACTCCAATGCATATCTATTTCATATTAATCAATTATTTAGCTTTATTGTTGTAGATGGTTGTCTTGGAATTTATGTAGAACCCTGTTGCCCTGTGCACTACTATGCTGCTCAATTGTGCATTGTTGGCCCCTATTCTAAGCCCACTAGCCAAGCCTCACTTGGCGATTATGCATTTCCAGCCACTAGATCCACTAGTGTTGCCATCTTGCAACTACTTTTATGCAAAGAATCTTGTCCTAACATATTTTGGATAAATTCTCAATATTCATAGTGTTGTAACATGCACTATTCCAACTGAACATTAACACCGCAATCTAATTAACCACTTCCCATTTTTCTTGACCAAACGGGCTTTGGAATACCAATATCATTGTCTCGCATTTGAACATTCTGAAATACTATTTTCATGTCTTATTTCTAATATTCTTTGTCTCCCATGGATTTGCTCAATATTAAATATCTCTCTTCACTTCATTGAGTGATTCGATGTGAAGCACTTTCTGGCCATTCAATACCACCATGCTCCAATGGAAATGCCACCCTTTTCCATTTGCACTTGTACCTTTCTTTTGTTGTGAAATCTGGTAATAGAGCCACCTTTCTTTCTTGTGTAATTTTAGACAAGAGTTGCTAGATCATATCTCATAGAGATGACTGATGCAAGCTCCGAGAAGAAAGCTATGGTCTGGAGAAGTTTAGGTTGTTTTACTCAATTTACTCATGTATGCTACATGTGTATTATTTCTCTTCTTGCACATTTTTAGGTACCCATAACCAAAATCTGAGTCCATCGCTAGCTTTTATGGGTCATAAGTTTTCCATCTACTACTTTTGTGCCCCAAATGGACTTTTTAGCATATAGTTATGTCCTCTGGAAGTAGAATTGGTACCAAAATTTTACCCTCACTCTTTTGACTATAACTTTCTCCTATGAGCTATGTTTTTCATACCGTTTAGGTCGTTGGATAGCTCTCTTCGATTTCTTTTATTTGAGTTGCAAAGATAGAGTGTACCTTGGGTATATTGGTACACTCTATTTTCGTGGGTTTTGACTTGCTAAAAATGTTTTTATGGGCTTAAAAATGACCTGCAATTTAATGACCTTCAAAAATATGAAAATTTTAGAAAATTTCACACAAAATTCATTTTTTTACTGTTGTAACAGTTATTTAAATCTCAATCGTTGATCTCAAATCATGATACACAAAAACCATTGATATTACCTTGTCAACCATTGGCAATTGGTATTATCCTTTGAAAGCACAAAACATTTTTACAAAGCTACCGATCTGACCATTGGTCGTCAGCCCATTTCCCTAACACCTGATTTTCAAACAACTCTTAAATTGGTCTTCGAAAATATTTGTTGGTGAATGAAAAATTCTTCGATGAATCAGTCAATACTCGACCACCCACCCATCGATGATCTACAATCCCTGATGATTGTCGAATGCTTTCCCAAATTGGTCGATTTGACCATCAACCATTGACCACTTATGTTGATTAACATGACAACTACTGACGTGGCAGGACATGATATCCTGAGGTTTCAACTTGGGTAGCATGGCATGACACAAGGATGTTGACATGGCATGACACGTGGATGATGATGTCATCATCCTCCTTCCCCCATCGACGATCGATCAACTCTCTTGAACAACTCGAACACCTTGCCAACTTCGATCGATGTTGAACCATTAGCGCATGAGCTATCGACGACTTCTCTTTCTTGATTCAAGCACTATCGCCAAAATCAATCGACCTTCGACCACCGACCCATAGGCCATCAATGAATTTTGTCAACGATTGAAAATACTTCGTCAAATTCAACTGACCCCCGAACATCATCCATTTGCGGTTAGAGATGTGTTATGGAAGACCCAACTCATCGCCTAACTCTATCGACACTCGTCCATCGACCGTTTGACATCAACAGTTTCTCTTGGTGAATTTCCAACACTTTGCCAAAATCATCGATCGTCGATAGATTTTATTGTCGAACCTCACACTTAGAAAATTTCCAACCAAAACCTCGATGAATATAAACTGTCTATCTGACCCATTTAACAACCCTCGATTTAATCTTGGTTGTCAATTTGATCAACCTTTCAACCAAAAGATTAAGAATTTTTAAATTTATCATAGTAAATTCTAGTCATCGATCTCGAGTTCAAAAGAGATATCATCGATCGATCCACCAAACTTCTTGTAACTTTGCAGTCAGCCATAACATTCCAGGTCAAATTTTGATCTGCAACTTCACCGCTCTACTCCATTAACCCTCTCAAACTATTTGAAGTCATTAAAACTCGGATTTCACTCACGGAATTGGGGATCCCTCTAAAATATCCTTTTTTTTCCCCAAATCGATCACAGACAAAATATGGAACAACAAATTTCACCAATTTTCTTTGGTTAGAGCCCATACAAGCTCGGTGTTTGAACCATAGACCTGATACCATAATGTAACATACCTAATTCCCAACTGAGTAACATTACGTGCGAAAAATTATTAAATTATTAAGATTTACTGCTAATCAAAATCTTGTAGTTTACCAGCTACATATCACGCACGAATCTGACCATTTGACTGATACGACGGTTCTAAATGCATATAGCAGCATATATTAAACAACAATACAACTTTGCAATCAAACAACAACACACAACATTCATATAATCCATTTACACAGCGAAATTTAACATAAGAACATAATAGAAACACTTATATGTTAATGATTAACCAACTAGCTACAAACGAATGATGAACCTCCCAACCATAGGCACTGCTAATCATTTTATCTCATCATAAATCCACCCTTGAGCTGAGGCTATGAGTCCACAAGGATATGTGTCCCACTAGTTATCCACTCTCCACACAGAGCAGCCCCAAACCTAGGTTCTAGTCTCACAACAGTTTGAAACCTCCATCTCTCTATTTTCCCCACAAACTGCACTACCCAAGGAATGTACCCACTTCACTGCTCATAGTCCCTCAGGTTGTACCATTCGTTTATCAGGGACAATAGTGCATTTGGTTGGCCATGAATCAATCAACTTGGAACTCTAGGAACTCTCAGTTGTTTCATATTTTCTCATAGCAACCTTCACAAGGCCCTGAGTCATTTTCTCCATGGAAAATCGCACCATAGGCTCACAGTCCGATCTATAGGCACATGGGCCTCTTTCTCAGCATAAAAACACATCCAAACAATGATTTCCTTCAAGAATACTATGGTTGGTCCTCTTCCTAGTCCTCTGCTCCTCCTTTACTTCCCAAAATCTACATGTAAAAACTGCCCCTACTCTGCATAAGAATTTCCTCTTCTTCAATGCTTGATTGATTCACACTCTTTTCAACAATAATTTTACTTCATCCCATTATCTCCTATAACTATGGGATGTGACCACTCACACCCACACTCTTACATGAGTTTAATGATTGGCCTCTCATACACTCAATCATCAAATAGAAGGCTATACACAAAGATAATAATTTTAGGAATGTGGGTTGGATTAATACCCATGAATAATTCCCCCTTGGAACCCTCTCTCTTGTGGAATCATAGCCCCCCATCGTTCTTCATCTCTTTCGTATCACAACCAACGATTATTACTTTTATTAATTATTTCAATGTTCATAATATGAAAATTGACCCCTAACCACATTAAATCAATACGGCTCTTCACCCCAACGCATCGGCTCACTAGCCTAATTCACATTTATACAATTACATTATAATTCATGGGGATTAGAACTAGGGATGTTACTTGGTCAAAATAATAAAATATGTTATTTGACCAAATCAATTCTTATCCACTAATTGATTTTTACCTTTTATTTAAATATAATAAATTAAAGAGGGGAAAAGTCATAAATGGGGTTTTGACTTTTAATTTAGTCAAAATAACATTAGGCAAAGTGTTTTCCTAAGTTATATAAGAGAAAATGGTGTAAAAGTGTGTATGATGAAGGGATACATGAACTATGATGATGCATATCGGTAAGGCTTATCCTTTTAGGTTAGGTGTACAAATAAATGGTGATAACTAAAAAGATATTACAAACCATTATATTGATTATATTAAGATGAATTGTATAATATTATATATATGAAAGAAATAATAATAATCAAAACACAAATAATGGATATATTAATATTTTGATTGCATTGACATGATTTATGATAAGGATTTTAGCATATTATTATAAATAAATAAGATATTACAAACCATTATATTGATTACATTTAACCATTATATTGATTACATTGAGATGAATTGTATAATATTATATATATATGAAAGAAATAATAATAGTCAAAACACAAATAATGAATATATTAATATTTTGATTGCATTGACATGATTTATGATAAGGATTTTAGCATTTTATTATAAATAAAATGATAATATAATGTATAAAAATATGAAAAATCCTAATCACTTGTTTTAAGATTGTACGAGAAATCTTAACAAGACCAAGTGTATTAGTTAGATTTTATATTTTCTAAATAATCATTGTTTGATGATTTAGTTGAGCAACATTTAATTAAAATTGTTTATTTTTTCATTTTTAATGTCTTTATCTATTGGTCATGTTTATGAATATGATTTTTTTATGGTCATTGGTCATGTTTAAAATTGTTTATTTTTTCATTTTTAATGTCTTTATCGTTGGTCATGTTTATGAATGTGTTTATCTATTGGTCATGTTTATGAATATGATTTTTCATTTTTAATGTCTTTCTCTATTGCTTCGAAGAGCTTTTGGTGCACAAGCCGAACATATCGTAGACTTCATATTTTTCCATGTATAATCAACATAGACCAACGCTAAAAAAAAAAAATCTACCCTTTATAATAATTTCATTTCATGTCTACAATGAGGGTAGATTTAGCATCTCTTGCTTCTCAAACATACATACGGATAGATTTAACATCTATCCGTATATGTATATGTGACCTTCTCTCATTTCCTCGACCTTCCTCTTCTTGTCTTTAACACAACTATTTTTATGAACCCAATGCATTTTCATTTCATGTCTACAATGAGGGTAGATTTAGCATCTCTTTCTTCTCAAACATACATACGGATAGATTTAACATCTATCCGTATATGTATATGTGACCTTCTCTCATTTCCTTGACCTTCCTCTTCTTGTCTTTAACACAACTATTTTTATGAACCCAATGCATCATTTAATTGAAATAATAAGCCCAATTTTCTTTATAGTATATTCAGGTTTAGAATCTTGGATATATTGTTTTTTTTAAGAAACCGAAAATGTATATTATATAAAAAGGTTGTTGTGCCTAAGTGAAACGACTTTCAAAATTTGTACAAAATTGGGCTCAATATTGGTTGAGACCTTTGCTACTACTTTAACATTAAAAAGACTATGATTCACCTTATACAATCGATCGAATTTGCTACTATACAAATTGACCAAGAAAAAATATACATTGGAAGTGCATCATTCAAAATGTGAATTCATTGTCGGGAGTTTCCTGGATTTCTTCATGACTTGGCTCGTTGTCCTCGATTTCCATTGGAACCATTTTTTTATTTCCTTGGATCTCTTCTGGATTTGTTGCGCTAATTTAGAATTGAGTTGATTGATCGAATCAGAATTAGGTGCTCTTGCTATAGCATCTTGATTCGTTGTAGCAGAGTCACAATTATTTGATCCTGATTGGCCACTTTGCTAGTTATTTCCTTGTAATTCAACCTGCTTCCCTTGGCCATATCTTCATGCATGTGAAATATGTGCTTAATGTCACTCCAAGAAAATTCCATGACATGGAATTTATTCCCATAAGTGAAGGAAACTGTCCAACTACACCTAAACCATATTGTAAACATAAACCACATGAACCAAAATGTAAACCCCTGCATGTAGAGTTGAGGCCCAAAATTATTCTTACCACAATATGAATTCCTCTGTGCCACGAGAGTTCTAGAGGAATCAGTACAAAGATGCTCAAGACTTGTTTTAACTAACCCTGAAAACTGACCATTATAATTGCCACAGAGAACGAGATCATTATTTCATGTATTTTGCCTGGTGTGCTCACTGCCCAGAGAAAATTCAAATGAGAAAAAACAGAGTAGGGTGGTGGCAATCCTCGAGAGGGAGAGAATATAAGGGATCCCAAAAAACCAGAGACCACTATGGAGAAGCCTAAGAAACTGGAGTAAATAACGTAATCCAGGGGGTCTAAAGGCCAACCAAAAAGCTAGAGTAAAGGGATAATTTTGAACCAAATACGTACATAATCAATATCAAACCCCAAACGAAGAGATTTTTTCATATTTTGGATGGCATGAAGAGCATAAAGGGTGTGGATGGTAAGTGGAATTTGGATGATGTCATGAGAGAGGGTGGAAAATTCCAAAGAAAGAGATACCATAGATGAGTGTGATAAATGGTAGACTCACAATGGGTGGCGATGGAATTAAACCTTAATTCACTGCAAGGAATGCCCAAGCCCCAGCCAGAATCTGGTTAGGAAGTCCAACCCCAATTAGATAAACTACTGAACTATTTCTAATATCAAAATTTGCAAATATTACATGATTCAAGGAATGAAAATAAAGAAATTGAGTCAATGATACAGAGAGTATGAAACCCAGAATGGCCCGAGTGCAGAAGAAGTCGGCCCTCAACTTGGATTAGAGCATTGCATCGAACCTCCCTCATTTTCTTTGAATGAAAATCCATCATAGCAGGGTCTGGATGAAGACACCCACACATGCCAGATTGAATGATGAGTATAAGGTGACGTCCTTGGAATTGAGCGTAGCCTAGTTCAATAAATCTCCAAGGTTGTCGATCATTAATCCCTAACGAAACCCACTTCATAGTCATTTAAAAGATGGGGTGGAGCATTAGGCTCCCATTAACCTTTATGTCTCCTTTTCTTAGGCGAGCTCCTTATTTAGCCTTTTAGGAAGCTAAGAAGTTGAGCTCCCTTTTAATGTGATATAGAGAGTAAGTCTCAAATTTATTAAGGAGTGAAAGGATCCTTGCTAATACACTGACAAAAACATTTCCTCCCACGATATTTTTGGTAACAATTGTCATGATAACAAGCATAAAGTCTCTGCATATGACAATCTTTTAAATCTTGGATGAGAAGGCCAAACTAATGCCTTTGAAGAGATAAATATCCTTCACCTCATTTTTCATCATAGTGCCTAAACCTCAAGCAAAGTTTGTTGTGGAATGACCTCTGAGAATGTTGATATTCACCCCTCTGCTCCTACTTCCCTTGGGTTACACTGAGATGTTCCGTCAAAGAAGAGGGGGCGGTCCTGCTGTTGATACTGTCATTCCTTAACTGCTTCCTTTAGAAATTATAAAGCCCATTTTGGCACACTTCTGGTAGAGGATACAACTTGAGAATGGTTGTTTGTGAGCCAAAAGAGGGATATCCAATTGACCTCTTGAATGTCCAAAATTTTCCATTTCCAATTGATCAAAAAATTCATGTAGTGATCTGGATTTATGAGAGGAATGAACTGATTAATAGACTGAATACAATAAACATAGAGACACAGAGAACAACATAGATATCCAATGAAAAAAAAATTCTATTGAATAAATGAAATAGGCTAAAACTATAAAACTACAGAATTGAAAACAACTTGCTCGAATGGTGGTAGTTATCTCTGAGAAGAGATGTGGCTACTATGTGCATATGTCTAAGCAGAATCATTACAATGAGGCTCCAGAGGCCTTTTTAACATTACTCATGAATTCCAAAACCCTAGACATCCAAAAACCAAACCCTAGGAGATGAAATTCCAAAAGTTATGTGGGCCCCAATGGATAAGTTGGTATCTCAACTTTACGAGGTCATAACTTTTGCATACGACCTCTGTTTTAGGCGTGTGATAGCCAGTTGGAAAGGTGTTTCTAAGAAATACACATTACACTAACAAAGTTTAAACAAATCTACAATTTGACTATTTCAAGCCAAAAAATCACTGTTTAGGGCCACAAAACAACTCTGGAAGTACAAAAAGATGTGTTGACATGAAAACATCCAAAATAAGATAGTTGGATTAGGTGGGAGGCCACCAGTCTCCAAATGGAAGATGTGTAGGGCTTCAAACAACCCTAGAAGTGTAGAACCCACAATTACAAAGAAGTACAAAAGAACATATTGAACTAAAAATTGTCAAGAGGAGCCAATTGGAATAGGTGGGTGGCCACCAATATCCACTTGGATCATTCCTCCCCCCTTAGGAAGCAATGGTATCCATTGTGTTGAGTTCCACAATCAGGTGAGGAAACTTCTGCTGAATTAGGCCTTGAGTGAGCCACTTGCCTTGGTGTAGGAGTTGCACTACCTTGACAACCCGATAAAGTTGTTGGCGAGTGCCCTTGACCTGTGTGTCCACTATCTAATTAGTGGAGGCTTGCTCCATGCAGTCAGGGTTGAGCTCTATTGGTGTCAGTTGTTATGCAATCTCGGAAGTGTCCAATAATTGTGGAAAATATGGCCGAAGGAGGTCCACATTGAACACTTAGTGCAAGCCAAGGAAGAGTGGAGTGTTGAGCTCAAAATCATTGCTACCCACAACCTTGGTGATAGTGTAAGGCCCATAGAGAAGTGGGAGGAGATTCCAATGAGGCTCTATAAGGCACTATTTTTGCAAATGTAACCAGACCTTGTCTCCCACCTGAAACTAGTGTGGCACCATGTGTTGATCATGATGTTGCTTGTACATGGCACTGGATTTCTACAAAATCTCATGGACCTATTGGCGTATGTGTTGAATATGCTCAATGAATCTGGTGGATTTGTCGATCTCAGACTGAACATGCGAAGATTTTGTCTGTGTGGTTGCAAGAGGTAGTGAAACATCAATGGGACCCAAAGGTTGGAATCCCAACCCCACCTGAAATGGGTTATGGTCGGTGGAGCTATAGAGAGCCCTGTTGTAACTTTGTTGAACATAGGGGAGAGTCTCATCCCATGTACGCAGATGCTTAGAGTTGTACATGCGCAGGAAGTGAACAATCATTTGATTGACGACCTTTGTTTGGTCATCGATTAGGGTGTAAAACAATGGATTTAGTGAGATTGGTGTCCAACAATGACCAAAGACTCGACCAAAATGTGTTGAGGAACCCATTGTCTCGATTGGATATGATGGTCTGTTGTATCCAAAAATGGACCAACACTCATTCAAAGAAGAGCTCGGGAGTATTGTCCACTATGATGTTCCTCCTGTAGGCTATGAGGATGGCCATCTTCGAAAACTGATCAATTACCACAAATACACAGTCATTGTCTTGTTTGGTGGAAGGAAGGCTAAACATCTAATCCATCGAGATGGATTCCCAAGGCTTCTTGAGAGTACGAAGAGGGGTGTATAATCCTTTCTTCTTGATGACTGACTTGGCAATGGCACGGGTAGTGAAAGATCTGATATACTTGCAAACGTCCTATCGATGTTTTGGCCTATAAAAATGTTTTTGTAGAAAGACCACAGTTTTCTCCACGCCAAAATGTTCTACCATCCAATTGTAGTGAGCCTCCGAAATCATCTTTGCACGCTCTCTTGCAAGAACATAGAGATGGCCTAGATGGCATAATAGTCCATCCTGAATGTGAAAATCAGTGACATTTGCGCCTATACCCAAGAGCTTATAGGTGGTGGCGAAGTCCAAATTTTGCTGATAAAGTTCAGGCCACTCATATGCCTCATGTCAAAAGCAATGGAGCACAGTGGTGAGTGAAGCCATAAGAGGTTGAATGAGGTAGTAACAGACACGATTTGTGCTCCGTGTCTTGTACTTGATGTTGAGATGGAACTGCTACATGCAGGTGGATGACTTCTAATGGAGGTCATTCTGCAACTTCCCATGTGTTTGTATGAACTACAGAGGCTTGTGATCATTGTGGATGATTGTCTCCTTACCCAGAATGTAATGTTTCCATTAACGACATGCTTGTACAATGGAATACATTTCCTTATCATAGGTGGGGTATTTTTGGGCAGTATATGAGAGTGTCTCACTATGGTATAATACCAGATGACTGTGTTGAGTGAGAACTACACCTACAACATAGTCAGATGAATCAGTCTCAATCTCGAACGGTTGTTGCAGATTGGGTAAGGAGAGTACTAGAGCTGAGCACAAGTGATGCTTCAGATCATCAAATGCTCATTGTTGTTCCTTCCCCCATGCAAAATTTTCTCTGTCATCGCCCTTGGGGACTTGGTTGAGGGCCGATGCAATATGGGATAATCCCAACATGAACCGTCGGTATAATTTGGCCAGTCCTAAGAAGCTTCAAAGATTAGTTAGTGTGGTCAAAGTTGGCCAGTCACGGATGACTTGGATCTTAGCTGGATCAACATGTACCCCATGCTCATCAATAATGTATCCCAAGTATTGGACCATGTTCATGCCAAAGGAGCATTTTTCAAAGTTGGCATATAGCTTGTGTTGTCGCATACTTCTCAAAACATGTTGAATATGATGCATGTGCTCCTCCCAAGTTATGTTGAAGATGAGGATGTCATCCAAATATACCGCCACAAAAGAGTTGGTGAAGGGTATCAATACATCATCCATCAACCTCATGAAAGTGGTTGGTGCATTGGTTAATCTAAAGGGCATGACCATACATTTGAAGAAACCTTCTTTATATTTCAAAGTTGTCTTCCATACATCAGTTGGTTCAATGGGAACCTGGAAGGTACCCAGACTTAAGGTCAATCTTGTTGAAGAACTTAGCCCCCTTGGTTTGGTCAAGAAGGTCATCAATTTTGGGAATTGGGTACTGGTTCCTGGTTGTGATCTTGTTTAATGCTTTGTAATCAATGTAGAGCCACTAGGTCTCATCTTTCTTCTGCACCAGTACAATCGGGCTTCCTCATGTTAGCCTCATAATCCTAAAGTTCTATAGTCTAAGTATTTTCTAGTATAAATGTTTTTAGAAATTAATTTATTCTAGTTTGTTAGGATAAGGACACCTATCTTCTATGTAAATGACACCTATCATACTCATGTGATTAGTTGTTCTCCTAGATTTTAGTTTAAAATTGAGCTATATAAACTAGCTCTTTTTTCAAGTGAGGTTAAGGAGTGGATTATGAATTCTCACTTCAGATTGTAATCACTTTTTCATTATTAATGAAATTACGTGTCTAAGGACACTTTGTCAACATGGTATCAAAGCCATGGTGAAAAATTTGATGGAAGAGAATTGTTGATGGATCGAGGAAGAAATGAAGAATTCTTGACATCAACTCTGATCTCTTCAAACTCAAGAGAAACGATACCGAGGTAATCTATTTCTATTTTTAAAAATAAGGAAAATTTTTATTGTGATTACAACAATAAAAAATTTCATTAATTCATTCATCTTTTTGAGTAGTAAACTTATAGATCTGCAAATTTCAAGTTTGTAGATTTGATTAATTGCATCTTTCTTTCTTGTAAATCTAAGAGATCTAGGCAAATAAAAGTGTACTTTTGCATTTTCTATTCAGAGCCCATTGATCCTTTGCTATTTTATTAAAAGAGATCATTTTATGAATCTGGCAATTTAAATTCATAGTTGTAGATCCTATATTTTTATAGTTTTTCAGTTCTGGTATGTATTAAGGATTGTATCAAGGTCTGTTTCAAGGACCGTATCAAGGTCCGTTTAAGAACTGTTTCAAGGACCGGATCGTGAATCACATCTGATTTTAACATAAATGAATATATGGCATCAGATTGGTGAATAGACAGATTTGAATTTTTCTAGATCGGATTTGGATCCCCTAGAAAAGAAATTCCTCTAGAAATCTCACACACCAGAGCTAATCCATTTGTTGTTGTTGCTGCATTGCCAGAACTAAAATGCATATTTGAGGAAATATTCTCTTTTTCATATCTGAGCCATTTTTTTTCTCTATACCCATAACCATAGCCCAAATTAGGAAATTCCAGCTTTCAATTAAGCTTCTTTTGAGAGAAGCAAAAGAGGATAAATCATCATTGGAATTGTGGATCAATTTCTGAGCAAATGAAGACAGATTTCACGATCTAGGTTTTGTGAAGAATGGAGTCTGTTGTGTGACTCTCGAGTTTTTTCTTGAGAAAGGTCTTGGTTTAAGAGATTTGCAAGATTCTCTTAACCACATTTTTTATCTAGATGGATGTCGGTGACCTCCCACCTATTCCAACTGGTTCATTTTGACAATTTGTTTCCTAGTTTTCAAGTCCCTGACTTGCGGTGCCATTTTGAGGCCCTAAACAACATTTTTAGGGCTATCGTGTGCCTAAAACGGAGATCGTAAGCAAAATTTATGACCCCAGGAAGTTGATGTACTAACTTACTCAAACGGGGCCCACATGACTTTTGGCACTTCATCTTCTAGGGTTAGGTTTTTTTATGTCGAGGGTTTTTGACATTCTTATTTATTGTAAAAAGGCCTTCAGAGCCTCATTGTAATCATCTTCTTACGAATGAGCACAACCATCACATCTCTTCTTAGAGATAAGCTGTCACCATTCCAATAATCTTATTTTTCGCTGCATTTTACAGTTTCATCTTACTTCCTTATTGAATAGAAAACAAGTTTTACTATATCTCTGTTATTATGTGTTAGACATCTATTAATAATATATATCCATTTCATTATGCTCATAAAATCCGATCAGTGGTATCAAATCAGTTTGCTCCTTCTCGTCTTAATGCATGTCCCCAACGAGGTCAGGGTACAAAGAATTGGCAGGAGAAATGAAATATGATGGGACAAGAGATCCTTTCAAAATGTTGCTTGAGGACGTCCTCATGCAACAGAGGAATGAGATGATCGATAGTTTCATGCAAATCCTTCAACGACTACCAACAGGCAATGTATCTTCCTCGAGCGGACGCGTCGCCCCCTTCAAGGTACAAATCAACTTCGATATTCCTATATTTGAAGTTCAGATAGACCGAGAGGATGTAGACAAGTGGTTGAATCTGCTAGAAGGGTATTTTCCTATCCATAACATTTCAAATAGATAGAAAATTACTTTTTTGTTCCTCAAAGCCATTGCCCATGTCAAAGATTGGTGGGAAAATTTCTATGAGCAAAAGGAAACAGAGGAACCATCATTATTTATAGTCATGACCACCTGGGGATCCTTCAAGGATGCTATTAAGGAAAAATACTACCACGTCAGAAGTTATGATGACTTGTATACCAAATGGACCAAATTGCGGCAAGAAAGAGACCAAGCAGTGACAGATTTCCCAAATATCTTCCATATGATATGCACCAAGATGGGTATCAAAGATTCAGAGTGACATTTGGTGCTCAAGTATCATGATGCTCTGCATAGATACATCCAGACCGAAATGGAATTTATGGACATATCTTCCTTGGGCGTGGCCTATCGATATGCCGTCAAAATCAAGCAAAAGCTCAAACAAAAGATGATACAATTTGGGCCTGAGAACCCCTCATAGAAAAAACTAGGAAAAGGAAACCCCAACCAGAATAAAGGACAGAGCAAAGATGGACAATATCAGGAAAACCAGTCCAAGCTACAAGAAAAGAAGGACACCATAAATACAAAGAAGGAAACTGGGAAGTTGTGTGACTTCCATAAGAGCCCTTGGAATAACACTACTGATTTCTGCTCAAAGCATTCGTTGGTGGCCCAAGTGAATGCCTGTGAATCAGATGTGGTTTCTGACTCTAAGTCAGAACCAGCAAGTGGAATACGGGTCATTGACGTGGAACCCAGTTCCACCATTACTATCACCAAGCTCCAGCCCAGTGAACCAGACGAGTTAGAAGAAGGCGAGTGACTTTTCCATTCGCATATGTGGATAAAAGGCACCCCACTGCACTTCATCGTTGATAGTGGTAGCCAGAAGAACCTCATCTTAGTAGAGATTGTCAATTGTCTAGCCCTACCGACAACGTCACACCCGCAACCCTACACCATTGGATGGATCTGCCAAGGAAGCGATCTTCATGCCAGCCAATAGTGTCACTTGTTGTACATCATCAAGCCCTTCAAAGACGATGTATTGTGTGATGTTTCTCCTCTCGAAGATTGTAATTTTCTTTTGGTCCAACCTTATTTATGGAAACATCATGTTTTATACGAGTCTAGGCCTCATAGTGTTATTATTACTTTGAACAAGAAATTGTATAGGATACCCGAGGCAATCCCTCCTAGTGTTATTTCCTTGATCTCTGCGAAGCAATGCAGGAAGGTCATCTCTCAGACTGGGAAACTTTTCCTCTTCGTGATTTGCTAATAGAGTAAGTGAAATATCGCAACCACATCTAGGGCCTCCGCGAATGATCTCTCCACACAACAAAATCAAGTGGATATGGTCGTGGAAGCAAAATCAGATATCTTCTCCTCTCCTACCAGGGTACCTCTACACTACCAGGTCAAGCATCCCATCAATCTAACCCCAAGTGCACTGCTACCCAATGGGTCGGTCTACCGTCGCTCTCTGTTAGAAAATGATGAGATCAAGAGGAAGATCCAAGAACTTCTCCAAAAGGGGTACATCCATCCCAACTCATCGCCTCATGGGAAACCAATTGTATGGATGCATAAGAAAGACATGACCTAGTGACTCTGCATTGATTACCGGGCCCTGAATAAAATTACAGTCTGAAACTGGTACCCGATTCCCCGAATCAACAACCTCCTTGATCAGCTCATGGGGGACAAAGACTTCAGTAAGATTGATCTGAAGTCTAGCTACCACGAGGTCCCAATAGAACAGACAAATGTATGCACGAAAGCCTTCAAGTCAAAAGAAGGTCTTTTTGAATGGTTAGTCATACCCTTTCGTTTTACAAATTCTCCAACAAATTTTGAGAGGATGATGGATGATATCCTGCGACCTTTCACCAGTACTTTTGTAGTGGTGTATTTAGATGACATCCTCATCTACAAAAAGACTTGGAAGGAACACTTGCAGTATATTCAACATGTTTAGCACACCCTGTGGCCGCAAAAACTATATGCAAACTTGGAAAAATGCTCCTTCAGCATGGACATGGACCATTACTTAGGATACATCATTGATCATCATGGTGTGCATGTGGATCCAACCAAGATCCAGGTCATCTGTGACTGGCCAGCCCCAACCACACTCATTGAACTTCAGAGCTTCTTGGGCCTCGCCAATTTCTATCGCAAGTTCGCGTTGGGATTCTCTCATATCGCATGGGCCCCACACCAAGTAACCAAGGGTGGCAGTAAGGAAAAATTTGTGTGGGGCCTTTCCCAACAACAAGCCATCGATGAATTTGTGTGGGTTCCGTAATTACCCTACTTATGAAAAATAAATGTAATCTATTGTGCAAGCTTGCCACCAGTGGAGACATTACATTCTGGGGAAGGAGACATTCATCCAGACTTATCACAAGCCACTATAGTTCATGAAGACCCAAGGAAAATTGCAGAATGACCTCCATCATAAGTGGTCCACATATTTACAACAGTTCCACCTCAACATCAAGTATAAAATAGGAAGTACCAACCAAGTTGTTGATTGCCTCAGTCGACCTCCAGTCATGACACTCACCACGGTGCTAGACTCTTGCGGCCATGAGACCTCTAGATGGTTAAACCTCTATGAGACAGACCTTGACTTCTCCACCACCTACCAAATGTTGGGAGAAAACTCAGTGGTCACTAATTTCCATCTTCGGGACAGGTTGTTGTGTCGTTTGGACATCTCCGCGTTCCATCAAGAGAGTGCGCAATGCTAATTTGGAACGCTCACTACAATTGGGTGGTAGGACACTTTGGTGTCAAAAAGATAGTGGCAGTGTTGCAAAAACATCTCTACTGGACAAAACTTTGACAGGATGTTGGCAAGTATGTCAGGTCCTACACCGTCTATGTTATTGTCAAACTAACCACTAAGAAATAGGGCTTGTACACCCCTCTTCCTACTCCTGACAAGCCATGGGAATCCATATCAATGGACTACATGTCAGGCCCCCTATCCACCAAGAGGGGCAATCACTATTTTTTTGTTGTTGTTGATCACTTTTCTAAGATGGCGATTCTAGTTGCCTGGAAGAAGAAAATCATTGCATAGGCCACTGCCAAGCTCTTCCTTGAACACGTCTGGGTACACTTTGGGGTCTCATAAACCATTGTCTCAAATCTGGATAGTCGGTTCCTCATCACATTTTGGTCGAGCTTCTAGTCAAGCTGAGGCTATGAGTCCACAAGGAGATCCATCCCACTAGTTATCCACTCTCCACATAGAGCAGCCCCAAACCCAGGTTCTAGTCTCACAACAATTCAAAACCTTCATCTCTCTCTTTTCCCCACAAACTACACTACCCAAGGAATGTACCCACTTCACTTCTCACAGTCCCTCGGGCTATACCATTTGTTTATCAGGGCCACTAGTGCATTCAGTTGGTTAGGAATCACCCAACTGAGGACTCTATGAACTCTCAGTTCTTTCATATTTTCTCATAGCAAACTTCACAAGGTTCTGAGTCATTTTCTCCATAGAAATCACACCATAGGCTCACAGTTTGATTTATAGGCACACGAGCCTCTTTTTCAGCATAGAAACGTAGCCAAACAATGATTTCCTTGAAGTATACCATGGTTGTTCCTCTTCCCAACCCTTTTCTCCTCCTTTACTGCCCAAAATCTGCATGTAAAAATTGTCCCTAATCTGCATAAGAATTTCCTTTTCTTCCTTGCTTGCTTGACTCACACTCTTCTCAACAATGATTGTACTTCATCCCATTATCTCCAATAACTATGGGATGTGACCACTCACACCCACCCTCTTACATGAGTTTAATGATTGACCTCACATACACTCAATCATCAAATAGAAGGTTATACACAAAGATAATAATTTTAGGAATGTGGGTTGGATTAATACCCATGAATAATTCCCCCTTGGACCCCTCTCTCTTGTGGAATCATAGCCCCCCATTGTTCTTCATCTCTTTCGTATCATAGCCAATGATTATTACTTTTATTATTACGAACCAGACTCTCAAATTAACACTTTTCAAATAATCCTTTTGGAATTGGGCAAGGATGGATGGATTTTAAGGTTATGTTTATGATGCACGGACTCAATGCATTACTTAATTAATTCATATTATTTTTGGATATACTTCTTCACGCACTTGATGCCCCCTATAATATTACAAGTATATGTGACCTTCTCTCATTGCCTTGACCTTCTTCTTCTTGTCTTTAACACAACTATATTTATGAACCCAATGCATCATTTAATTGAAATAATAAGCCCAATTTTCTTTATAGTGTATTCAGGTTTAGAATCTTGGATATGTTGTTTTTTTAAGAAACTGAAAATGTATATTATATAAAAAGGTTGTTGTGCTTAAGTGAAATGACATTCAAAATTTGTACAAAATTGGGCTCAATATTGGTTGAGACCTTTGTTGTTGCTTTAACATTAAAAAGACTATGATTCGCCTTATACAATCGAGCAAATTTGCTACTATACTAATTGACCAAGAAAAAATATACATTTGAAGTGCATCATTCAAAATGTGGATTCATTGTTAGGAGTTACTTGGATTTCTTCATGACTTGGCTTGTTTTCCTCGATCTCCATTGGAATCATTTTTTGATTTCCTTGGATATCCTCTAGATTTTTTGTCAGTAATTTAGAATTGAGTTGATTGATCGAACCAAAATTAGTTGCTCTTGCTCCAAAGAATCCACATGTTGTGAAATCATCATCACTATCTACTCCAATTCACTACCATTGCCTTTCTTGCAGTATATCTCACTATAGAATCTTGATTCATTGTAGCATAGTCACAATTATTTGATCCTAATTGGCCACTTTGCTATTTATTTCGGTGTAATTCAACTTACTTCCCTTGGCCATATCTTCATGCATGTGCAATATGTGCTTAATGTCTCTTCGAGAAAATTCGATGATGTGAAATTTATTCCCAGAAGTTAAGGAAACTGTCCAACTATACCTAAACAATATTGTAAACATAAACCACATGAACCAAAATGTAAACCCCTACATGTAGAGGTGAGGCCCCAAATTATTCTTACCACAATCTGAATTACTCTGCACCACGAGGGTTCTAGAGGAATCACTACAAAGATGCTCTGGACCTATTTTAACTAACCCTGAAAACTGACCATTGTAATTGCCACAGAGAACAAGATCATTATTTCATGTCTTTTGTCTGGTGTGCTCACTGCCCAGAGAAAATTCAGATGAGAAAAACCAGAATAGGGTGGTAGTAATCTTCGAGAGGAAGAGAATATAAGGGATCCCAAGAAACCAGAGACCGCTATGGAGATGCATAAGAAACTGGAGTAAATAACGTAAACCAGGGGGTCTAAAGGCCAACCAAAAACCTAGAGTAAAGGGCTAATTCTAAACCAAATACCCACATAATCAATATCAAACCCCAAAGGTAGAGAAATTCCCATATTTTGGATGGAATGAAGAGCATAAAGGGTGTGGTTGGTAAGTGGAATTTGGGTGATGTCACGAGCCAAAGAGGGTGGAAAATTCCAAAGAAAGAGATATCATAGATGAGTGTGATAAATGGTAGACTCACAATGGGTGGTGATGGAAGAAAACCTTAATTCACTGTAGGGAATACCCAAGCCCCAGCCAGAATCCGGTTGGCCAAGTCCAACCCCAATTAGACAAACTACTGAACTATTTCTAATATCAAAATTTGTAGATATTACATGATTCAAGGAATGACAATAACAAAAAATTGAGTCAGCGATACAGAGAGTATGAAACCCAGAATGACCCGAGTGCAGAAGAAGGCTACCCTCAACCTGGATTAGAGCATTGCATCGAACCTCCCTCATTTTCTGAATGAAAATCCATCATAGTAGGGTTTGGTTGAATACGCCCACACATGCAAGATTGAATGATGAGTACAAGGTGATTTCCTTGGAATTGGGCATAGCCTAGTTCAACAATTCTCCAAGGTTGTCGATCATTAATCCCTAACGGAACCCACTTCGTAGTCATTTAAAAGATGGGGTGGAGCATTAGGCTCCCATCAACCTTTATGTCTCCTTTTCTTAGGTGAGCTCCTTCTTTGGAATTTTAAGAAGCTAAGAAGTTGAGCTCCCTTTTAATTTGATATAGAGAGTAAGTCTCAAATTTATTAAGGAGTGAAAGGATCCTTGCTAATACACTGACAAAAACATTTCCTCCCATGATATTTTTGGTAACAATTGTTAAGATAACAAGCATAGAGTCTTTGCATATGACAATCTTTCAAATCCTGGATGACAGGGCCAAACTAATGCCTTTGAAGAGAGAAAGATCCTTTGCCTCATTTTTCATCATAGTGCCTAAACCCCAAGCAAATTTTGTTGTGGAATGACCTCTAAGAATGTTGATATTCACCCCTTTTCTCCTACTTCCCTTGGGTTACTTTGAGATGTTCCGTCAAATAAGAGGGCGCAATCCTGTTGTTGAGACTGTCATTCCTTAACTACTTCCTTTGGAAACTGTAAATCCCATTTTGGCACACTTCTGGTAGAGGATACAACTTGAGAATGGTTGTTTGTGAGCCGAAAGAGGGATATCCAATTGGATTCTTGTATGTCCAAAATTTTTCATTTCCAATTGATCCAAAACTTCATGTAGTGATCTGGATTTATGAGAGGAACAAACTGATTAACAAACTGAATACAATAAACATAGAAATCAATAAACATAGAAGTTTTTTTCTGTGTGGTTGCAAGATGTAGTGAAAAATCAATGGGACCCAAAGGTTGGAATCTCATCCCCACCTGAAATGGGCTAAGGTTAGTGGAGCTATAGAGAGCCATGTTGTAACTTTGTTGAACATAGGGGAGACTCTCATCCCATGTATGTGGATGCTTAGAGTTGTACATGCGTAGGATGTGAACAATAATTTTATTGACGACCTATGTTTCATCGTCGGTTTGGGGGTGGAAATCAGTGAATTTAGTGAGTTTGGTGTCCAACAATGAGCAGAGACTCGACCAAAATGTGTTGAGGAACCTATTTTATCGATTAGAGATGATGGTATGTGGTATCCCAAAATGGACCCACACTCATTCGAGGAAGATCTTGGTAGTATCTTCCACTGTGATGTTCTTCTTGCATGTTGTGAGGATGGTCATCTTTATAACAATTTCATTTCAGGTCTACAATCATGGTAGATTTAGCATCTCTTGCTTCTCAAACATGCATAGGGGCAGATTTAGAATCTGATGTTTCTCATACATACATAAGTTATTCTACGAACCGAACTCTCAAAATAAGTTATTCTACGAATGAGACTCTCAAAATAACACTTTTCAAATAATCATTTTGGAATTGGGCAAAGATCGATGGATTTTAAAGGTTTTGTTTATGAAGCACAGACTCAATGGATTACTTAATTAATTCATATTATTTTGGGATATATTTCTTCACGCACTTGATGCCCACTATAATATTACAAGTATATGTGACCTTCTCTCATTGCCTTGACCTTCCTCTTCTTGTCTTTAACACAACTATTTTTATGAACCCAATGCATCATTTAATTGAAATAATAAGCCCAATTTTCTTTATAGTATATTCAGGTTTAGAATCTTGGATATGTTGTTCTTTTTAAGAAACCAAAAATGTATATTATATAAAAAGGTTGTTGTGCCTAAGTGAAACGACATTCAAAATTTGTACAAAATTGGGCTCAATATTGGTTGAGACCTTTGCTACTGCTTTAACATTAAAAAGACTATGATTCACCTTATACAATCGATTGAATTTGCTACTATACAAATTGACCAAGAAAAAATATACATTGGAAGTGCGTCATTCAAAATGTGAATTCATTGTCGGGTGTTTCCTGGATTTCTTCATGACTTCGCTCGTTTTCCTTGATCTCCATTGGAACCATTTTTTGATTTCCTTGGATCTCTTCTGGATTTTTTGTCGGTAATTTAGAATTGAGTTGATTGATCGAATCAGAATTAGGTGTTCTTGCTCCAAAGAATCCATGCGTTGTGAAAACATCATCACCACTTGATCCAATTCAATGTACCATTGTCTTTCTTGTAGTTTCTCTTGCTATAGCATCTCGATTTGTTGTAGCAGAGTCACAACTATTTGATCCTGATTAGCCACTTTGCTATTTATTTTGGTGTAATTCAACCTGCTTCCCTTGGCCATATCTTCGTGCATGTGCAATATGTGCTTAATGTCACTCCAAGAAAATTCTATGACGTGAAATTTATTCCAAGAAGGGAAGGAATGTGTCCAACTACACCTAATCTTTGAGAGGGGGAGAATATAAGGGATCCCAAGAAACCAAAGACCACTATGGAGAGGCCTAAGAAACTGGAATAAATAACGTAATCCATGGGGTCTAAATTCCAACCAAAAACCTAGAGTAAAGGGCTAATTCTGAACCAAATACATACAGAATCAATATCAAACCTGAAACGTAGAGAATTTTTCATATTTTGGATGGCATGAAGAGCATAAAGGGTGTGGCTGGTAAGTGGAATTTGGGTGACTTCATGAGCCAAAGAGGGTGGAAAATTCCAAAGAAAGAGATACCATAGATAAGTGTGATAAATGGTAGACTCACAATGGGTGGTGATGGAATAAAACCTTAATTCACTACAGGGAATACCCAAGCCCCAGCCAGAATCTGGTTGGCCAAGTCCAACCCCAATTAGATAAACTACTAAACTATTCCTAATATCAAAATTTGCAAATATTACATGATTCAAGGAATGACAATAAAGAAAAATTGAGTCAGCGATACAAAGAGTATGAAACCCGAAATAGCCTGAGTGTAGAAGAAGCCAACCCTCAACCTGGATTAGAGCATTTCATCGAACCTCCCTCATTTTCTTTGAATGAAAATCCATCATAGCAGGGTATGGATGAATACACCCACATGTGTCAAATTGAATGATGAGTACAAGGTGATGTCTTTGGAATTGGGCGTAGACTAGTTCAATAAATCTCCAAGGTTGTCGATCATTAATCCCTAACGGAACCCACTTCACAGTCATTTAAAACATGGGGTGGATCATTAGGCTCCCATTAACCTTTATGTCTCCTTTTCTTAGGCGAGCTCCTTCTTTGGCCTTTTAGGAAGCTAAGAAATTGATCTCCCTTTTAATGTGATATAGAGAGTAAGTCTCAAATTTCTTAAGGAGTGAAAGGACCCTTGCTAATACAATGACAAAAACATTTCCTCCCGCGATATTTTTTGTAACAATTGTCATGATAACAAGCATAGAGTCTCCGCATATGACAATCTTTAAAATCTTGGTTGAGAGGGACAAACTAATGCATTTGAAGAGAGAAAGATCCTTCGCCTCATTTTTCATCATAGTGCCTAAACCTCAAGCAAAGTTTGTTGTGGAATGACCTCTGAGAATGTTGATATTCACCCCTCTACTCCTACTGCCCTTGGGTTACTTTGAGATGTTCCATCAAAGAAGAGGGCACAGTCCTGCTGTTGATACTTTCATTCATTGATTGCTTCCTTTGGAAATCGTAAAGCCCATTTTGGCACACTTCTGGTAGAGGATACAACTTGAGAATGGTTGTTTGCGAGCCGAAAGAGAGATATCCAATTGGCCTCTTGTATGTCCAAAATTTTCCATTTCCAATTGATCCAAAACTTCATGTAGTGATCTGGATTTATGAGAGGAATGAACTGATTAATAGACTGAATACAATAAACATAGAGATACAGAGAACAAAATAGATATCCAATTAACAAAATCTTCTATTGAATAAATGAAATAGTCTAAAACTATAAAACACAGAGTTGAAAACAACTTGCTCGAATGGTGGTAGTTATCTCTGAGAAGAGATGTGGTTGTTATGCGAATCTGTCTGAGAAGAATCATTACAATGAGGCTCCAGAGGCCTTTTTAACATTACTCATGAATTCCAAAACCCTAGACATCCAAAAACCTAACGATAGGAGATGAAATGCCAAAAGTTATGTGAGCCCTAATGGATAAGTTGGTTTCTCAACTTCACAGGGTCGTAACTTTTCCATACGACCTCCATTTTGGGCGTGTGATAGCCCATTGGAAAGGTATTTCTAAGAACTAAACATCACACTAACAAAATCTAATGATGTCTACAGTTTGACTATGGTAAGAAAAAAAAACTGTTTAGGGCCCCAAAACGACCCTAGAAGTACAAAAAGATGTGTTGACATGAAAACGTCCAAAATAATATAGTTGGATTAGGTGGGAGGCCACTAGTCTCCACTTGGAAGATGTGTAGAGATTCAAATAGCCCCGAAAGTGTAGAAACCAAAATTACAAAGAAGTACAAAAGAACATATTGAACTAAAAATTGTCAAGAGGAGCCCGTTGGAATAGGTGGGTGGCCACCAATATCCACCTAGATCAGTCCTCCCCACTTAGAAAGCAATGGTCTCCATTGTGTTGAGTTCCATCATCAGGTGAGGAAACTTCTGTTGAATTTGTCCCCGGGTGAGCCACTTGTCTTGGTGTAGGAGTTGCCCTGCCTTGACAACCTGATAAAGTTGGATCCTCTGTTGGCGAGTGCCCTTGACTTGTGTGTCCACTATCTAATCAGTGGAGGCATGATTCATGCCATCAGGGTTGAGCTCTATTGGTGTCAGTTGTTCTTCAATCTCAGAGGTGTCCAATAATGGTGGAAAATATGGCCGAAGGAGGTTCACATTGAACACTTGGTGCAAGACAAGGAAGAGTGGAGTGTTGAGCTCAAAATCAATGCTACCCACAACCTTGGTGATAGTTTAAAGCCCATAGCGAAGTGGGAGGAGCTTCCAATGAGGCTCTGTAAGGCACTATTTTTGCAAATGTAACCAAAACTTGTCTCCCACCTAAAACTAGTGCGGTACCCTGTGTTGATCATGGCGCTGCTTGTACATAGCACTGGATTTATACAAAATCTCATGGACCTATTTGTGGATGTGTTGAATACGCTCAATGAATCTTGCGGATTTGTCGATCTCAGACTGAACATGGGAAGATTTTGTCTGTGTGATTGCAAAAGGTAGTGAAACATCAATGGAACCCAAAGGTTGGAATCCCAACCCCACCTAAAATGGGCTATGGCCAGTGGAGCTATAGAGAGCCCTGTTATACATGTACGTAGATGCTTAAAGTTATATATGTGCAGTATGTGAACAATCATTTGATTGATGACCTATGTTTTCTCGTTGGTTTGAGGGTGGAAAACAATGGATTTAGTGAGCTTGGTATCCAACAATGACCAGAGACTCGACCAAAATGTGTTGAGGAACCTATTATCTCGATCGGAGATGATGGTCTGTGGTATCCAGAAATGGAACCACACTCATTCGAAGAAGAGATTGGCAGTATCATCCACTATGATGTTCTTCTTGCAGGATGTGAGGATGGCCATCTTTGAAAACCGATCAACTACCACAAATACATAATCATTGTCTTGTTGGGTGGACGGAAGTCCAGACATGTAATCCATGGAGATGGATTCCCAAGGCTTCTTGAGAGTACAAAGAGGGGTGTATAAGCCTTGCTTCTTAATGGTTGGCTTGAAAATGGCACACAAAGTGCAAGATCTGATATACTTACTAACTTCCTGTCGAAGTTTTGGCCAATAAAAATGTTTATGTAGCACAGCCACGGTTTTCTCCATGCCAAAATTTTATGCCATCCAACTATAGTGAGCCTCCCAAATCATCTTTGCACGCTTGCTTGCAGGAACATAGAGATGGCCCAGATGGCATAATAGTCCATATTGAATGTGAAAATCAGTGACATTTGCGCCTGTACCCAAGAGCTTATAGGTGGTGTCGAAGTCCAGATCTTAGTGATAAAGTTTGAGCCACTCATATGCATCATGTCAAAAGGAATGGAGCATAGTGGTGAGTGAATCCACGAGAGGTTGAATGAGGTAGTCAACAACACAATTTGTGCTCCCTATCTTGTACTTGATGTTGACATGGAACTGTTAGATGTAGGTGGACGACTTCTGATGGCGGTCATTCTACAACTTCCCATGTGTTTGTATGAACTATAGAGGTTTGTGATCAATGTGGATGATTGTCTCCTTTCCCAGAATGTGATGTTTCCATAAACGACATGCTTGTACAATGGAGTACATTTCCTTGTCATAGGTGCAGTATTTTCGGGCAGTATCTGAGAGTGTCTCACTATGGTATGATACCAAATGACCATGTTGAGTGAGAACTACACCTACAACATAGTCAGATGAATGAGTCTCAATCTCGAATGGTTGTTGCAGATCGAGTAAGGAGAGTACTAGAGTTGAGCACAAGTGATGCTTCAGATCATCAAATGCTCATTATTGTTCCTTCCCCCATGCAAAACTTTCTATGTCACCACCCTTGGCGACTTGTTTGAGGGCCCATGCAATATGGGATAATCCCAACATGAACTGTCGATATAATTTGGCCAATCCCAAGAAGCTTTGAAGCTCGGTTAGTGTGGTTGGGGCTCGCTAGTCACAGATGACTTGGATTTTAGCTAGATCAACATGTACCCCATGCTCATCAACAATGTATCCCAAGTATTGGACCATGTTCATGCCAAAGGAGCATTTTTCCAAGTTCGCATATAGCTTGTGCTACCGCATAGTGCTCAAAACCTGTTGAATATGACACCTAGCTTCTATGTAAAAGACACCTATCATACTCATCTGATTATGTGATTAGTTGTTCTCCTAGATTTTAGTTTAAAGTTGAGCTATATAAACTAGCTCTTTCTTCAAGTGAGGTTAAGGAGTGGATTATGAATTCTCACTTCAGATTGTAATCATTTTTTCCTTACTAATGAAATTATGTGTCTGAGGACACTTTGTCAACATGGTATCAGAGCCATGGTGAAAATTGTGATGGAAGAGAATTGTTGATGGATTGAGGAAGAAAGGAAGACTTCTTGACATCAACTCAGATCTCTTCAAACTCAGGGGCAACAATACCGAGGTAATCTGTTTCTATTTTTTAAAACAAGGAAAATTGTTATTGTGATTACAACAATCAATTTTTTCATTAATTGATTCATATTTTTGAGTGGTAAACTTGTAGATCTGAAAATTTCAAGTTTGTAGATTTGATTAATTGCAGCTTTCTTTCTTTCAAATCTAAGAGATCTAGGCAGATAAAATTGTACTTTTCCATTTTTTATTCATAGTCCATAGATCCTTTGCTATTTTATTAAAAGAGATGATTTGTAAGCAATTGCTTCAGATCATTTTATGAATCTAGCAGTTTAAATTCAGAGCTGTAGATTCTATATTTTTACAGTTTTTTAGACCTAATATGCATTAAGGATTTTATCAAGGTCCGTATCAAGGTTCGTTTCAAGGACCATATCAAGGTCCGTTTCAAGGACTGGATCGTGAATCACATCTGATTTTAACATAAATTCATCGGATTGAATCTATGGCATCAGATCGATGAAAAGGAAGATTAGAATTTGTCTAGATCGTATTTGGATCCCCTGGAAAAGAAATTCCTCCAGAGATCTCGCACACCAAAGCTAATCCATTTGTTGTTGTTGCTGCATTGCCAAAACTAAAATGCATATATGAGGAAATATTCTCTTTTTCAGATCCGAGGCATTTTTTTTTATCTATACACATAACCATAACCCGAATTTAGAAATTCTAGCATTTAGTTAAGCTTCTTTTGAGAGCATCAAAAGAGGAGAAATCAACATTGGAATTGCGGATCAATTTCTGAGCAAATGAAGACGGATTTCGCGATCTGGGTTTTATGCAGAATGGGATCTATTGTGCAACTCTCGAGTTTTTCTTGAGAAAGGTCTTGGTTTAAGATATTTTCAAGATTCTCTTAACCACATTTTTTATCTAGCTGGATGTCGATGGCCTCCCACCTATTCCAACTAGTTCATTTTGACAGTTTTTTTCCTAGTTTTCAGGTACCCGACTTGTCAGGCCATTTTGATGCCCTAAACAACGTTTTTATGGCTCACCACAATTTGAAATGACCTTTGCAATCCAGCAGCAAAATATGTAGTCCTCGGACAGACCTTTCCAACGGGCTATCATGCACCTAAAATGGAGATCGTATGCAAAAGTTACGACCCCAAGAAGTTGATGTACTAACTTACTCAAATGGGTCCCACATGAATTTTGGCACTTCATCTCCTAGGGTTAGGTTTTTGGATGTTGAGGGTTTTTGACATTCCTGTTTATTGTAAAAAGGCCTTTAGAGGCTCATTGTAATCATATTCTTGTGAATGAGCGAAACCACCACATCTCTTCTTAGAGATAAGCCACCACCATTCCAATAATCTTGTTTTTTGCTGCATTTTACAGTTTTAGCTTATTTCCTTATTGAATAGAAAACCAATTTTGTTGTATCTCTGTTATTTTTTGTTAACCATCTATTAATAATCTGTATTCATTTCACTCTTCTCATAAAATCTGGATCATTCGTATCAAATCGGTCTGCTCCTTCTCATCTTAATGCATGTCCCTAAAGAGGTTAGGGTACAAAGAATTGGGTCTCGAGCTTGTTTCTCTTGAGGACAAAATCTCTCGTATGCCCAAACGACCTCTCATGGCAGTAGAAAAGAAATATGATGGGACAGGATATCCTTTCAAAATATTGCTTGACGAAGTCCTCACGCAACAGAAGAATGAGATGATGGATAGTTTCACGCAAATACTTCGACGACTACCAACAAGCGATGTATCTTCCTCGAGCGAAGGCATTTCCCCTTTCAAGGTACAAATCAACTTCGATATTCCTATATTTGAAGGTCAGATAGACAGAGAGGTTGTAGACAAGTGGTTGAATCTACTAGAAGGGTACTTTTCTATCCATAACTTTTCAAATAGATAAAAAATTACTTTTGCACTCCTCAAAGTCGTTGCCCATGTCAAAGATTGGGGGGGGGAATTTCTATGAGCAAAAGGAAACAAAGGAACCAACATTATTTACAGTCGTGACAACCTGGGAATCCTTCAGGGATGCTATTAAGGAAAAATACTACCATGTCAGAAGTTATGACGACTTGTATACCAAATGGACCAAATTGTGGCAAGAAAGAGACCAAGTAGTGCTAGATTTCACAAATATATTCCATATGCTATGCACCAAGATGGGTATCAAAGATTCAAAGTGACATCTGGTGCTCAAGTATCATGATGCTCTGCATAGATACATCCAGACCGAAATAAAATTTTTGGACATCTCATCCTTGGGCGCGGCCCATCGATATGCCGTCAAAATCAAGCAAAAGATCAAACAAAAGATGAGACAATTTGGGCCTAGGAACCCCTCACAGCAAAATCCAGGAAAAGGCAACCCCAACCTATAGAACAAGAGATAGAGGAAAGATGGATAGTATCAGGAAAACCATTCCAAGCCATAATCAAAGAAGGACACCGAAAATACAAAGAAGGATACTGGGAAGTGGTGCGACTTCCATAAGAGCCCTTGGCATAACACTACTGATTTCCTCTCAAAGTAGTCGTTGGTGGCCAAAGTGAAAGCCTCTTAATCAGATGTGGGTTCTGACTCTAAGTCAGAACCAAAAAGGCGAAGATAGATCATTGACGCGAAACCTAGTTCCACCGTTGCTACCACCAAGCTCCAGCCTAGTGAACCAAATGAGCCAGAAGAAGGCGAGTGACTTTTCCAGTCACAGATGTGGGTAAAAGGAACCCCATTGCACTTCATCGTTGATAGTGGTAGCCAGAAGAACCTCATCTCAGAAAAGGTTTGCAATCGGCTAGCCCTACCGACAACATTGCAGCCGCAACCCTACACCATTGGATGCATCAACCAAGAAGTGATCTTCATGTCAGCCAATAGTGTCTACTGTCATACATCATCAAGCCCTTCAAAGACGAGGTATTGTGTGATGTTGCTCCTCTCAAAGTTTGTAATTTTATTTTGGTCCAACCTTATTTATGGAAATGTCATGTGGTATAAGAGTCTAGGCCTCATAGTGTTATTATTACTTTGAACAGGAAATCGTACAGGATACCCGAGGCAGTCCCTTTTAGTGTTATTTCCTTGATCTCTACAAAGCAATGCAGGAAGGTCATCTCTCAGACTGGGAAATTTTTCTTCTTCATGATTTGTTGTTAGAGTAAGCAAAAGATCACATCCACATCCAAGGCCTTTGCGAATGATCTCTCCACACAGCAGAAGAAAGTGGATAAGGTTGTGGAAGAAAAATCAGATATCTTCTCCTCTCCTATCGGGGTACCTCTGCACTGCTAGGTCAAGCATCCCATCGATCTAACCCTAGGTGCACTGCTACCTAATAGGTCGGTCTACCACCGCTCTCTTTTTGAAAATGAGGAGATCAAGAGGAAGATCCCAGAACTTCTCTAGAAGGGTCACATCCATCCCATCTCATCTCCTTGTGGGAAACCAATCGTACGGGTGCATAAGAAACACGGGACATAGCAACTTTGCATTGATTATCGGGCCCTAAATAAAATCACATTCTGGAACAGGTACCCGATTCCCTGAATCAATGACCTCCTTTATTAGCTCATGGGGGTCAAATACTTCAGTAAGATTGATCTGAAGTATGGCTACCACTAGGTCCCAATAGAACAGACAAATGTATGGAAGAAAGCATTCAAGTCAAAAGAAGGTCTTTTTGAATGGTTGGTCATGCCCTTTGGTTTGAAAAATTGTCCAACAACTTTTATGAGGATGATGGACGATATCCTACGACCTTTCACCAATACTTTTGTAGTGGTGTATCTGGATGACATCCTCATCTACAACAAGACTTGGGAGGAACACTTGCAGTATATTCAACATGTTTTGCACACCCTGCGGCAGCACAAACTATATGCAAACTTGGAAAAATGCTCCTTCATCATGGACATGGTCCATAACTTAGGCTACATAATTGATCATCATGGTGTGCATGTGGATCCATCCAAGATCCAGGTCATCCATGACTAGTCAGCCCCAACCACACTCACTGAACTTTGGAGCTTCTTGCGCCTCACCAATTTCTATCGCAGGTTCGTGTTGGGATTCTCTCATATTGCATGGGCCCTCAGCCAAGTAACCAGGGGTGGCAGTAAGTAAAAAAATTGTGTGGGGCCTGTCCCAACAACAAGCCTTTGATGAATTGAAGCAACATTTGTTCTCATCCCCAGTACTTTCATTACCGGACCTCAAACATCCCTTTGAGATCAAGACAGATGCTTCAAACTATGTTGTGGGTGTCATTATCACTCAACACAGACATATCGTGGCGTATCATAGTGAGACACTATCAGATGTTGTCCGTAAGTACCCTAATTATGAAAAATAAATGTAATATATTGTGCAAGCCTGCCGCCAGTGGAGACATTACATTCTAGGGAAGGAGACAGTCATCCAGACTGATCATAAGCCACTATAGTTCATGCAGACCCAAGGAAAATTGCAAAATGACCTCCATCATAAGTGGTCCACATACTTATAACAGTTCCACCTCAACATAAAGTATAAAATAGAAATTACCAACCAATTTGTTGATTGCCTCAGCCGACCTCCAGTCATGACACTCACCATGGTGCTAGACTCTTGCAGCCATGAGACCTCTAGATGGCCCCACCTCTATGAGATAGACCTTGACTTCTCCACCACCTACCAAATGTTGGGATAAAACTTAGTGGTCGCTAATTTCCATCTTTAGGACGGGTTGTTGTGTCGTCTGGGCCATCTCTGCGTTCTGTCAAGAGAGCGTGCGAAGATGATTTGGGAAGCTCACTACAGTCAGGTGGCAGGACATTTTGGCATCGAAAAGATAGTGGCAGTGTTGCATAAACATCTCTACTGGTCGAAACTTTGACAGGATGTTGGAAAGTATGTCAGGTCCTACACCGCCTATATTATTTTCAAACCAACCACTAAGAAATAGGGCTTGTACACCCCTCTTCCTACTCCTAACAAGCCATGGGAATCCATCTCAATGGACTACATGTCGGGCCTCACATCCACTAAGAGGGGCAATGACTGTGTTTTTTTTGTTGTTGATCACTTTTCTAAGATGGTGATTCCAGTCGCCTGCAAGAAGAACATCAGTGTAGAGGCCACTGCCAAGTTCTTCTTTGAACACATTTGGGTACACTTTGGGGTCCCACAAACCATTATCTCAAATCAGGATAGTCAGTTCCTCATCACATTATGGTCGATCTTCTGGTCACTGTTGGATACCAAGCTCACCAAATCCACTGCCTTCCACCTCCAAACAGATGGCCAAACTGAGGTCATCAATCGGATGATCGTACATATCCTACACATGTACAATTCCAAGAACCCCTACACATGGGATGAGAGTATTCCCTATGTCCAGCATAGCTACAACCGAGCCCTGCATAACTCAACTAGCCACAACCCCTTTCAGGTGGGGTTGGGATTCCAAAAATTGGGCCCCATGGATGTTTCACTACCCCTGGTGACCACCTCAGCTGACTCATCCCCTGTTCCACCAGAAGATGACAAAGCCACCCGGTTCATTGAGTGGATCCAACATATCTACCAACAAGTTCAGGATATTTTACAGAAGTCTAATTCCAAGTACAAGCAACGCCATAATCAACACCGGGTGCCACATAAGTTTCAGGTGGGTGACAAATTTTGGTTTCACTTGTAGAAATAATGCCTTACAGGGCCCCATTAGAAGCTTCTCCCTCTTTGCTATGGACCATACACCATCACCAAAGTTGTGGGTGACAGTTCTTTTGCGCTCAACATTCCCCCTTTCCATGGCCTGCACCCAATCATCAACGTGGCTCTCCTTCGACCAAATTTCCCACCATTATTGGACACCTCAGAGATAACAGAGAATTTGACACCAACAGATCTCAAACCTCACTACATGCAACAAGAATCCAATGATCATATTGTGGACACAGAGATCAA
>JZKD02S1888335.1:3968253-3981907 GCA_000966675.3 Picea glauca | reverse complement strand
AATTATTAAGTAAGAATTAATTAGGGGATTAATTGTCTTAACATGGTTTTAACTAAACAAAGATTGGCATAATAATACTAATTAAATATTTATTAATTAATTAATTGTTATAATTCTGATTAATTAATTAATTAAATTAATTACCTATCACATTGAATGAATAGGGTAATAAATTTAAAAAAAAAGATTAATAAGTTATATTGTTTAAATTAAAAAGGTTACGTATACGGAAGGGATAAGGGGCATTAATAAACGGATAGGGAACATTAAATAATTGGATAAGGGGCATTAACTATGTGTAGGTAAGGTAGTAAATGGGGTGAAAGGGCGGTGAAGGAGGGATGTGAGGGGAGGAGGTTTACGAAGGAGGGATTACGATTCTACGGGGAGAAACTTTTGGAGGGTTCTCTGGGATTGTGCAGGGGAGTTTTGAGTTCTGTAGTCGGGAAGGGTTAGTACAGGGGGCACCGGTTTGCTGGGGGTTTTGGGCACGGGGGCCAGGATATCCATATGGTATCCTGGAGCTAGGTAGTTGTCCTAGTTGGCAGGGTGGAAACTCGGTTTTGGGCAGAGTTGGTTCGTGGCTTCAAGCTGGGCAAGGCAGCAATAGGAAGGTCAACAAGGCAAGTGGAAAGAGGAGGGTTAGCATCAGACTAAGGTATTTTAAATTATGTATTTGTTTTATTTCCGTTATGAAATCATTATTCCTTATGATAAATTTATATGCGTATGTGTTGAATTTATAATAAATTACTGAGTTACTGAAATCAAGTAGAAATTACTATTTCAGTTTTTGGAATTAATGGATGTTAAATTAATTTGGTTCTTAGAGTAAATTTTCAACACATGGTTGGAAATAAAACTAGAGAAAAGATTGCTTCTTTGAGAGCTGATAATGGAGGTGAATTCACTTCAACTGAATTCAATGATTATTGTCGAAACAATGGAATTAAGAGGAAAATGAAAAATTCCTATACTCCACAAAATAATGGAGTTACTGAAAGGATGGACAAAACTCTTGTTGGCCCTCGACCAAGTTTTGAGGAAAAATTGGTCAGGTTTGACCACTTTTTGGACTTCGACAGGTTGGTCGAAGATGGATCTCCCAGGCGGAGCTAAGATCATAGGATCTCACTTGTTTTGTGGACCCAACAAGGGGTTCATTAAGGTTTTTGTATTACGGTTTTTGTAATGGGTTATGGAATGTCAGCCCATGGGTTTACCCATGATTAGGCCTTTTTGTAAGGAATGCAAAAGTATAAATAAGAAAGAATGTAATGTAGTGAGGGGGGTATGTAGTTAAGTGCAAGAGAAAGTTGTTGGCTAAGTGCAAGTGGTTCTGAGTTTCTTTGTGAAACAAACTGTGTATGTAAGGCTTTGTGCATGATAGAGGAGTTGGCTATGTGCCTTGACCTGATTTTGGGAAGGTGGATCTAGTGCTTAGTGCATAGATCACCTATCCAGTGCAAAGATTGGCTCTGTGGCTTAGTGCACAGGAGTAGATGAATGTAGGATATCGAAGACTAATAAAGAAGAAGAAGCAGTTGGTGGACATAGCCCCACACTGGGGTGAACCACATAAATCTTATGTTGATGGTTTGCTTTGTGCTATGATGTTTATGTTGGCATGTTTTACAGGAAGAGTGTGCTTTTCATTGATGGCAAGAACAACAACGATGATGGAAAATGGGAAAATCATAAGCTTAGGAGGAGAAGTGAACAGTATGTAGAGATCAAATCTCAGAAGAGATGGTGCGGTTAATCTCGGAAGAATCATTGGAGGATTATTCAACGATCAGATCAATTCAAGACTGTTGATGCACAATCGCCAGATCAACAACAGGGATGAATTGCAGAGAGAAAAATAAGAATTAAATGACTCGTTGGTTACAATCCTGCAATCGGTCTATATCATTAGATCTCATAAACTCAAATATTGACGACTGTGGTTGATCCAACAAATGATCAGACTAAATCGGATTAAGTCGTGACCATTGGATGTGCAATTGCCAAATCTAAGGCAGGGATAGATTGCAGAGAGTGAAACGAGAATTAAATATCATGTTATTTCCAATCCCGCAATTAGTTAGTATCATTAGATCTTATAGCTTCAAAGATCGACGAATGTGGTTGACTCACTAGTAAACACACAACTTCAAATTCCAGAGCTCAGGTGACAAGTTAAATCACTTGCAAGTTATGGTTCTGCAATCATCCTTGATCGTTGATCTCCTTTGAGTGTCTTCACGACCGTTGGGTCAATTTAAGTGGAAGGACATGATAAGCTAAAAAATATGAGAATTTGATTATCCGAATACCTGTCATCCATTGGATCACTTTAAGTGGAAGGACGGGATAAGCTTAAAAATATAAGAATTCGATTATTCGAATACCCATCATCCGTTGGATCACTTTTTAGTGGAAGGACAAGATAAGATGAGAAATGTGAGAATTCGATTATCCAAATACCCGTCAGTCATCGAATCAAATTAAGTGGAAGGATAGGATGAGCGAGGTACAAGATCTGAGATCTTAACTATGTGAATTTTCATCAGCCTTTAGATCATTCTAAAGGGGAAGGATAGGATAAGAAAAGTTGGAGGGTCATTGGATCTTGATCAAACAAACACTATTTCCTTCGGATCTAAAGATGTGAGGAGGTTACGCTCCGGAAAAATATCACTTCAAAATTTTCAGTTTGAGATTTGAAATCCCCGAAGCCCGGAGAGCCGGAGAGTTGAAATACGTTCTCGACCGTTGGATCATCCAAAGTAGATCTCAATCATCAGATCGTCCGAAGAAGATCTCAAGCATCAGATCGGCCGAAGTGAATCTAGGTCGTCTGATCCAGAGTGTCAGTTTGAGATTTGAAATCCCCGAAGCTCAGAGAGCAAGAGAGCCGAAACACATTCTTGACCATCGGATCATCCGAAGTAGATCTCAGTCGTCATATCGTCTAAAGAAGATATCAAGCGTCAGATCATCCGAAGTGAATCTAGGTCGTCTAATCCAAAGTGTCAGTTTGAGATTTGAAATTTTAGAAGTCTAGAGACCCGAAGGAGATCTTGATCGTTGACCGAGAAAGGGGCCTCAGAACCGTTGATATGGTTGAAAGGTCAAATTCCCAAAGTGGAGGCAGACCCATCGATTGAGAAGGACAGGTGTCCATAGATCATTGACTCTGGAAGATTGGTGTACGAAAGAAATCAGGGTTTGATATTTGAAACTCCTAAAGCTCGGATCATGAAATAAATCACAGTCATTGATTTATGAAGGTTAGATCTGATCCGTAGCTCATGAAAGAAAAAATCTGAATTGTCTGTTTAGGAGCACCTTCAATATTGTGAGATCAACATCCTGTCGCATTGTGGGGATTGAAGGTGTGTGAACTTTAAAAAGTTGAGGGCGGTCCACAATCGAAACCATGGTTTTGGAGAAAGGACACGTGGAGGCTCGAGGTAAATTGTGGGGAGAAAAGTAGTTTGATTCAAACCACCTTTGGACACGCCCACAATCACATGGTCACATGAGATCAATGCCCAAGGTCATATCAAAAAATAGAGCTAGTGCTTGCTAGACCGAGATCGGGAAGCGCCTTTTGAATAGGCGTTTGATCATCACCGGTGGTTAGGTGAAGAAAGGGGATTAGAAGCCAAAACCAATTGATTGTAACTGCCAGAGAAGATGAAGAGTTGTGACTGCCAGAGAAGCCAAAGAATATTTGGATAATGACCACTGATGATGAACAGATTCAACATAACCGCCACAGAAGATGAAGAGTTGCTATGATGATCATGCAGAGGAATTGGCGTGTGATAGACATGCAAAAAAAAGAAGAGAGTGTGCTTAATCGATAGTGATGCATGTGGGTAGAAGGAGATGGGGTGTATGATCTGAAGTGAAGATCAAAGACGTAGTATATAGAATGTAGAGGCAACACAGAGTATAAAAGGGGAGAAGAGAATATGAACAGTGTGTGCACAAAAGGAAAAAGAATAGAGCATAGAAGATGAAGAAGGCAGAGGAGACATGGAGTTGTAACAGGCCATATCAGAGACAAAGAAAGTAAGTAAAGTTTTATATCTCAAGGTGGTAGGGTGGTTTTAGAGAGGACTGTTTTCCTCATAGTTTCAAGTGGGTGCTTGAACATAAGGAGTTGTAGCTTCCATCTGGTTGCAACCAGAAAAACCAGTGTGGTAGGGTGGTGAAAGGGAGAACCATTGTTCTATATTATACAGGTTGGTGCCTGTGTGACTGGAAGTTGGTACTTCCATCCAATTGGTGCTGGAACACTCAGGGAGTTAGTGCTTCCTTCTAGTGGGTGCTAGAGAAATCAAAGGGTTGGTGCTCTCTATAAGTTGCAGCTTGTTAAAAAAGAGGTTGTAGCCTCATTTTGAGTTGGTGCTCAAAGATAGATGATGTACATAACATAAAAGATTGCCTATAATTCTAAGAAGAAGAGGTTTTCTCCCTTTATGGGTTTCCTCATGAATACCTGTCTCTGTGTATATCATATATGTGATTGATGTTTATTATTTCTGTTGTTCATGACTTTCATAATCTTGATGATCAGTTGGAGAACATTAATAATATTTCAATAGGCATAAAATTGTTTAAAGGTAGATCAGTAAGCTTAAACATGACAAGTCATGAAGGAACTTCGACCAACAATCCTCCTCTGTTTGATGGAACAATTTTTTTTTTTCTGGAAGGTTAGACTGAGAACATACATTATGGCCTTAGGTGTTGATGTTTGGGATGTTGTACAGACTGGATATATAAAACCTGTTGTGCTATATTCCAAATATGATAAGTTAGAATTTAGCTGCAATGCAAAGTCAATGAATTCTATCTTAAGTGGGCTTACTGAAGTTGAATTTGTAAAGGTAATGCATCTTGATTCTGCCAAAGGGATGTGGGATAAACTCACTAGCAATTATGAAGGAAATGAGAAAGTAAAAGATGCCAAACTTCAGACATATAGATTGAAATTTGAACAACTAAAGATGAATGAGGATGAAACAGTTAATAAATATTTCTTAAGAGTTGAGGAGCTTGTGAATGCCATGAAGGGTCTTGGTGAGAAGATTGAAGACGCATTTTTAGTTCATAGGATTTTAAGATATCTACCTAATAGATTTAATACAAAGGTTTCTGCAATAGAAGAACTAAATGATCTTAAGATTTTGTCTATTGATCAACTTTTAGGAACTCTAACTGCTTATGAAATGAGGATAGGTAAAGATAAACCCACCTCTAGAGAAGCATCATTTAAAGCAGATAAGAATGAAGATTATGAGCCTGATGAAATTCAAGAAAAATTTGTGAGAAGACTAAAGAAAGGATCAGGCAAGTTTCCCTTCAAATGTTTTAACTATGGAAAGATAGATCACTTTGCATCTAAGTGTCCACACAAGAAGAAGGACCAGAACTCTCAAGGTGAAGAGAAGTACAAATCCAATAGATTTGGTAAAAACAAAAGTTTATGTGTAAACAATGATGAATCTTTAGGAGACACAAATAGTGATTCTTCTTGTGAAGATAAGGTTAATGACTTTATGCTTATGTCTAAAGAGGATTATGATAATAAAAGAATGGGAAGTGATGTTAATGATGAATAAGTTTTGGTTGACTTGGAAGGAGAATTGATCAATGCCCTAGAAGAAATTGCTAGACTCAGATATAAGAAGAAAAAGAAAAAACAATTGTTGATACAGTTCGAGAGAGACAGTAGAAAATATGTTGAAGACTTTGCCCTGCTAAAAGTGGAATTAGAAGAGGAAAAGAGAATAGAGGACATTCTGAAACAACAATTATAAGAGAAGAAGGCAAGATGTGAACCCTTGGAAGAAGAGGTAGTAAAAAACAGAAAAGAGATGGAGAAGTTTAAAGCATTGTATCTCCAAAATATTCCAAGCATTAAAGCCTCAGCAGAACTAAACGACATTATCAGCAAACAAAGATCTCCTTTGTTGAATACTGGTTTAGGCTATGTAAGTGGTTCAAGCAGCAAACAAACATAAAGAAAAGAACCAGTAAAGATGATCAAGTTCCAAGTCAGAAGACAATCAGACCATGTGAGTACTCTGCCACCAAAAGCTAATAAAGACAAGATGATCCCTGATAAAAAACAAAGATATCAAAAGATGGAGCAACAAATGCCAAGAAGAAGGCCATCCTTCAGGTACCAAAATTTCTTCCATGGTTACTGTTTTTACTGCTCTAATTTTGGTCATAAGATTGAAAATTTTTGAATTCAGTTTAGAGACATGCAACTAAGGAGATCAAGAAATAAACAATCTTTGTGTTACACCTCAAAATTACTCATTACGATGTTGGCCTAGTGTCGTCATTACCAATGTTGCAAGTGTCACATTTTGGCCACAAGTGTCACAAATATAAAACTTTTATCTTGTCTATGTTGTGTCTCAGACTACATTTATCAAGAACACTCACAAGACACCTCAAAAGACTGGTTTTGAAGAGGAGAAGTTATTTGACAAAGAGTACAAGTCTTTTGCCACTGAAAAACCCACTCAAATATCATTTTTGGAAGGCATCTCTCCCCTATGCACTATCAGGGAGCATTGGTGCTCTGTGCCCTCTTTTGGGGGAGCGTTGCAACACTTTGTGTCCCATTCAAAGGGAGTGCTACACTTTTTGAGAAAATTTTGGTTTGTTGAGACAAATCAAGGAAGAATCCCCTCAATATCTAAAGTTAGTTGGATTCAAATCTGAGGTCAAGCCTTGATCTTAGGGAAGATCCACAACTGAAGGAGAGAAATCCTCAACTTTTCCCAAAGATCTTTCAAGTGGTTAGGCCTGTCCAAGCCTATATAAGGAGGCATTCTCATGGTGAAAGGGAGATGGAGACATTGTGAAGCATCTAACTTATGATCTCATAAGGGAGATATCATTGAAGAATCAACATTCTATGTGTGGATTGTTTGAGCAAGGGTCTTGAAAAAGAGAGCTTGGTGAAGTTGTTGCACCTACATCCATGGCTATAAGCACCACTCTGTTCTCATTAATATAAATCTATGCTTGGCATGTTTCCTTTAAAGTTTGAGTATGTTTCATGAACTTGTTTCTTCCATAGATCCATTATGAAGTTAATCATAGTACAGTAGGAAGTTTTGTTGTTGTTTCTCATTGTATTGCAGGACCTTCTGAACAACTTGGAGATCAAGATCAGCCTAGATCGAGCAAGGACAAATGTCGGTAAAAAGGTATTTTCCCTTCTTCCTTCTTCTTCTTTGATAGTTTATCTTCATGAAAAGGAATGTCAATGTCCACAATAGCACTTTTTTGTCTTGGTTACAGGGGTCTAGATCTAAGAGAAAATCCACTTGTCTATAGGGGGATTTCTCTGTAACACTTTGTGTTGGCCCTTGACCAAGTTTTGAGGGATCTGGTCAAGTTTGACCTATTTTGGGACTTCGATAGCCTGTAGAAGAATGAGCGAAAGACGAAGAAGAGATCATGGGATCTCAGCCCCTTTTTGGGTCCTTTTTGGGTTTATGGGATTATGTAACCAGAACGGGATGTCGACCCATGGGTTTACCCATGATTAGGCCTATTTTGTATGTATATATAGATGTCTAGGCAATATAGAGAATAACATCTATGTGATGTAAGGCTGATAAGCTAAGTGATAAGTTAAAGTATGTTTTGTAGAAGTTCTGTGCATACTGTGAGAGACTTGCAGAGCTAGGAGCAAGGTATTGTAACATGTCATGAAGTGCTTTGTGCTATATGTAAGGAAGGAGGATCTAGAGAGGTGCGCAAATATCCTGTCCTAGGCGAAGTAGGGTTTTGAGGCTTTGTGCTTGTAACTGATTAACTGAAGACAATAGAGAAGAAGAGTTGGTGGACGTAGCCTTGGGGTGGGGGTGAACCACATAAATACTGTGTTGTTCTGCTTTGTGCTTGTCCTGATGTGTTTATAACTTCTCTTTCTAAGTGCTAAATTTGTTCTTGAGATAGATAAATTTGCTTATGCTTTGTGCTAATGATGAGTAAGAATGTTAGATATGACCTATATGAAGATGCTTAGTGCTTGATATGCTAGATATAACTTGTATGTTTATGATAAAGTGCTTAAATAAATCAGATCTGAGTGAATGATGCGATGCTTTGTTCTATCTGCGCATTAGATATTGGTTAAGTAATGAGGAACTAACGGTGATAAGTGCTCTATCAAATGTTATAGTCACATATCTATGTCCCAGCTAAGGTTGCAGACACCTGAGTCCTGCAACCACCCCTACCTCTACCTCGGGTGAGACTTCACCTGCTTCACAGGTGTTGCCAAAAGGGCTGGTAGTTAGGGTTTTGTTGGTGCATTGTTGTAGCATTGAACCCTGGGTCTACCCCTGTGCCAACAAATGGTTATATTGCCCGAACCGAAACTGTGATTGATGGGAACTCAAGTAAAGAAAAGAAAAGTTTTGTGCATAGATCTAATGCTAAATTGCACAGTATCAACCCTAAAACTGTTATTACTAAGAACTAAGAAATAAGAAGCTTTGTGCAAAGATTCGACCCAAGATTGGGAAAACTCCATGCGTATATCTGTTGCCCTAGTACGCAGCATTCTACTCGACCTGAGGAGCTATGTGCCAAGAAAAGAGGTCAGATTTGAAGAGAAGAGGTAAGATATGAAAGCTTTGTGCTCTAAGAAAGGTAAAAGTGAGACTATCTGAAGACAAGAGGTAAGCTCTGTGCTCTGATAAAGGTAAGAATAGTGAAAAGGTTTTAGATCTGGAATCTTTGTGCTCTGAAAAAGTAACATAAGTGGGGATTTTTATTTCTAAAGTATGGATTTAGGTATGTTTGATAGATTTTGTCCTAGCTTGAAAGCTAGGGCACTAATAGATGAAAGAAGGTTTGATATAAGTAGATTTGATAAGAATAGTGAAAGATATGTTATACCTATGCATAGAAAGAATGTTTGGACTAACAAATGGATGCAAGATCCTAGAAAGATTTTTTTGCAAGTTAGCTCCTATGATCCTAGCGCATAGTACAGGAAAGGTTGGGGATCACTTAAACAAAAGAGAGGATTAACCCTCTGTTATAGTTGCAGAAGACCGGGACATCTTGCTAAGGAATTCCCTGGGAAAATACCTAGTCACCTTTATTGTAAAGCTATGGACCATGAAGCGTTGGATTTCCCTAGAATGTTTGCTAAGCTAGAAGGAATGAACCTGAATCAAGAAAACTCTAAGGTGGATCCAGAAATAGTAGAACCCCGGAAAGAATCAGAGAAAGTATTACTACAAAAGAAAGAAACCTTGAATGACCACCAACATGTCAGACTATCAGAGATATTCAAAGAAAAAGAATGCATTGAAGCAAGAATAGGAGACTTTGACATTGACTGTGTTCTAGATGACGAAACACATGTGAATATCATGACAGAAAGAACTTGAGAAGCTATAGGGAAGCCTGCTATAATTCCTTCATTAGGAGGAATAGGGCTATTCAGAGGAAAGTTGATAAACCTATGTGGGAATCTCGCTCAGATACCTATGAAGACCAATGGAACTTCGAAAAAAGAAGATTTTGAGATAATTAAATTTATTGAGAATAGCACCCCATTTAGCATGTTACTAGGAAAACCTTGAATCGACAGAGATCAGGCTAGACGAAAGGAAGAAGAAGAAGTTTTGGAACATAAGAAACAAGAGTTAAAAGATTTCATGACTAGAAGGATTGCACACTTGATTGAAGAACAAGAGAACAAATCGAAGCTATTTAACACCAGAGACCGGGATGTCGAAGTTGCAAGAACATTAGAATACCCTTAGAAGACTAAAGTACCTGCTCCAGATAAAGAAGGAGTATTACCCCTAAATCCTAAGAAAGAATTTCAACAGCGCGAAGTAACTATGTTAGCAGAAAATAAGAATCATAATGGGAAAAGGAATACGGAGACGAAGCTCACTGGAAAGAAGGCTGGAAAACTAAGTAAGAAGAGAGCTAGGATCAAAAATTTGCAGAAGGTTCCAGAGGGAACCTCATAGGAGGAAAATTTTCAAAATTGGAGCTTTGCCGAGATATCAGAACAGCGACGCATGGCACTTTGTCATGGAGAAGAAATATATCCGTTGGGAACGATATATCCGTTCGATTGACACTCCAAACAGGTAGAAAGGAATTTATGGTTCGCCACCAGATCGTTGGACTGCATCATAATAGACCGAACAGAGTTAATAAAGGCCCCATACCCATTGCAAGCGACCAGTTGTCGAGTTACCTACTTATCCCGCCACGCCAAGCAACGAGAACACTTTTTCCAACTGAGAATTTGAGCCCATGGACTAATTTGATCTCTCATAGTGATCATCGCACTCTTGTCATATTTTTCATTGTAGCGTCTAAGTTAATCGTAAACCCGATATCATTACTCCCGAGCGTGTATGTCCGATAAGCTCAACGCAGTCGAAGAATAAGTGACATAAGTACTCCTCGACCTGATGACCGAAAGAGTCATGTCAGAGAGAATATTATATGTAGGTGTATAGGCTTCATCTATGAAAATAGTGCAAGCATCACCATCGACTTCTCATGGAGCAGAACCATCTCGACCATCCGACGAGAAGCGAACCAAGCACATGGATGATCTAGAAAATGCTAAATTGATCCCGACTATCTTACCCACCTATACACCACCTTTGAGCGGTGTTGTAAACCACGAGAGTGTACCTAGAGATTTCGAGTACGTCTTGGTCACTGTGTACCTCTTGAAGGGGATCCTCGCAGTTCTAGTAGACCAAGATAAGACCGCAGTGTTGAATTTTAGCGACTTCAACCTCGGAGATTTCAAAGTCTACATCATGTTATCCCCACATAAGTATCTGACTAGAACAAAAGGGAAAAACTCAAAGGTAATTCCCCAACAATGGACCCATAACCTCACGCAGTCCACTCTACTCAATGTTATGAAAATTCCCCACTTCAGAAGACACCAAGAGGTGAATGCATGTGTCAAGCTACTGCTGTATTGTTACCATGGTAGATATTTGTGGCTAAACTGTCGTATCACAGTTGATCCAACCTTGATCAATCAGATCATGGGTTTGAGTATGCAAGGACCCAACCCATAGGATTTATATCCTGGAAAATCCATGGACCATGCTCTCTCCCAAAGGATCAAGGACACCTATGATGATGTTGATAAGTGCACACGAGGCTACAAGGTAGCTTGTATTCAGAATGACACAGTGTGCCTCACTTGTCAGTTGATTGCAGGGAATTTAGTATGCAAGAACCGACCCACCCAAGTCACTGGTTTTGTAGTTGACCTCACAGGGAAGTGCACAGAAGGTCTTCAGATGAACTGGGCGAAGTACTTGGTGAACCAATTAGAACTCGACTATAGAGAACCCTAGGATCAAGGGTACAAATTTCATTTTAGCTGGCTATTGATCCTGATCGCTTTCATTACCTGGGAGATGGCAGAAGGTGTGACCTTCTTGGACATCGAGCCTTTTGAACCATTGGTCATGAAGTTCAGTACATTGTGGTACTCAAGTGACATGAATAAGAAATGGCAGTCAAATGCCATGTTCCATACATACTACAATCAGATGAAGATATCCATCCAGTTCGAACCTCGCATGACGCTGAACACTTTACACCGATTCAGGCCTCTGATCAAGTTCAGCATTGATCGACATTTCATTTATATCATAGTGCACGCCGACGAGCACAAGAGGAAATAGCGCAAGCCACATAGGATTTCGTACAAGTATAGGGAGTACTTGTAGAACAACGTAGTGTTGCAGAACGAGAAAATATTTCTCTCCAAGCGAAGTTCGATGAAGAAAAAACACAGCTACAACAAGGAAAGGAACATTTTCTCGTCGAGCAACTCGAAGTGAAGGAAGCGATCAACATAGCACTACACTCTATGACTGTCGTAGAATTAAAGGTAGAGGATCAAGTCACGAAGCAAGTAGCACAACTTGAAGAAGTGATACAGTAGATGTAGAAACACATTGCAGACCTAGAACTATGCACTATGCCCGAGACCCCACAGGAGGTAAAGGACCAAAGAGAAGCAAATTCCAAGAGAACAGTTGAAAGTCTAAAGGCCCTTGCCTTAGAATGTAAGAAATTCGTTGATCACAGTGCCCAAACATATGAGAAACTTACCGAGAACCCATAGTTGCAGACACTGGAGTCGTAGCTCCAGGAAGTGAAGTAGCATGCAGAAACACTATAGGCATAGCTGCAAGCCCTAATAGTTGTGGAGAGAGTGAAGATATCTTAAGAGCAGTGAACCGCCCAGCAATATATCCACACTATCCAAAGCAGAGTTATGGAAGTAACTTAGAGACTCCAACCTGTACAAGACAATACTTACCAATTGTTCCTAAAGGTCGAGAGCTAGGGAGAAGAACTAGAGCAGGTTAGCACCGCAGTAGAACAATACCTGGAAGGACCTATGAATGATGCAGTCATTCAAGCGTTTGCTAACCAAGATCTTGTAACACAATAGAAAGTCGAAGCAGTTCGAGCCAAGCTCGAAGCCTTTGAAGAAGAACTTCCTACATCAGAGTGACTCGGGATGAGTCATAGGTGAGTGTTGGGGGCCTATTGGCCCTTGACCAAGTTTTGAGGGATATTGTCAAGTTTGACCTATTTTGGGACTTCGACAACTTATCGAAGACAGATCACAAGATGAAGCAGAGATCACAGGATCTTGGCCCCTTTTTGGGTCTTTTTTGGGTTTATGGGATTATGTAATGGGAATGGGATGTCGACCCATGGGTTTACCCATGATTAGGCCTATTTTGTATGTATATATAAATGTCTAGGCAATATAGAGAATAAAATCTATGTGATGTAAGGCCGATAAGCTAAGTGTTAAGTGCAAGTATGTTTTTTAGAAGTTTTGTGCATACTGTGAGAGACTTGCAGAGCTAGGTGCAAGGTATTATAACATACCGTGAAGTGCTTTGTGCTATATGTAAGGAAGGAGGATCTAGCGAGGTGTGCAGGTCTCCTGTCCTAGGCGAAGTAGGGTTTTGAGGCTCTATGCTTGTAACTGATTGACTGAAGACAATAAAGGAGAAGAGTTGGTGGACGTAGCCCCAGGGTGGGGGTGAACCACATAAATATTGTGTTGTTCTGCTTTGTGCTTTTCTTGATGTGTTTATAACTTCTCTTGATAACTGATTTGATATAGATAAATAAATTTGCTTATGCTTTGTGCTAATGATGAGTACTTAGTGCTTGATCTACTAGATATAACCTGCTTGTTTATGATAAAGTGCTTAAATACATCAGATCTGAGTGAATGATGCGATGCTTTGTTCTACCTGCACAGTAGATATTGGTTAAGTAATGAGGAACTAATGGTGTTAAGTTCTCTATCAAGTTTTATAATCATAGATCTATATCACAGCTAAGGTTACAGACACCTGAGTCCTGCAACCACCCCTGCTTCTATCTCAGGTGAGACTTCATCTGCTTCGCAGGTGTTGCTGAAAGGGCCAGTATTTAGGGTTTTTTTGGTGTTTTGTTGTAGCATTTGTTCGTGCTCTTTTCGTCAATGAGTGAGCAAAAAGCGAGCACTTACATGCCTAGTTGGGCTCTTCTAGTCATGACAGCTGCAATGCAAAAGGTTAGAAAGAAAATAGTA
>JZKD02S1888335.1:3944027-3957671 GCA_000966675.3 Picea glauca | reverse complement strand
AGATATGAGTAGATGTAAGAGAGAGAGAGAGAGAGAGAGAGAGAGGAATGGAAAACAACAAATAGGTTAAAGGAGCATGTGCATGCTCTTAGGAACGTGTGCATGTACTCAAAGCGCGTGCACGTTCCTAGAGCATGTGCACATTCCTAGAGTTCATGCACACTCTTAAGATCGCTTGCATGCTCTTAAGACCAAATGTGTGCTCTTAAGAATGTGTGCGCGTCATTTTGAATTGAAATTTTTTGGGCGAAATTGACAACATGTATGTTGACTTGGTTACCTTGGATTTTAGGTTTGGGATGACAAACCTAGTGGTTCGGTCTGTAAATTGATAAAAACCTCCATTTTTGTGAATACCTCTCTATATCTTTGTCTTTGACATTATTTTTCTATATGCTAAAGAATTCAGTTGTTGACGAAACTACAAACATAGATAGAGTCAGCTATGCAGATTCCAAATATACAGTTTTTGTTTAAATTAATATTGTTTACTATTTTTGTCTTCACATATATCAAAATCCTAGAATACATACCTCTCTTATTTATGCTATAACTTTTTTTCAACTTAACCATTTCTAGAGCACTAGAGAAGACCGATATCTATGATCTAAAAGAAAAGAATTATTTTGATCATGTTAACACCCTTTCAGCCTACATGAACGAAAGGCATGGATATATTTACTTTGATAATTTTAAAAAAATATAAAATTAATATGATAAACTTCCAAAAAATACACCACACTAGAACAACGGGTTCTCTACAAGTATACAAGTTTTTGGAAGAAAATTCCATCGTTAAGGTACTCAACACCTGCACAAAAACATATACTTCATATTTTGCTGGAAAAATAACATACCATTGTTAGAAAAAATCAAATTTGACATAGTTAATCACAATTTCTATGAATAAAAATTATATATTCAGAAAGCTAATTCAATTTTCTAAGTTTCATCTTCTTACACTATATTCAAATTCATTGTAAAAATAAGACCATATAACATCTTAAACTCACTATACCACATGTTAGTGTTTAATTGACCTCGACATATTACCATTAATAACATCATTGTGAACATGCACGAATTATTGGGGAATTATATAAAATCACATTTACCTTAATGAGTAAAGAAGTACATGGCAATGTAAGGCCACTACTAATGTAATAAAAAAAAAAAATTCAATATTTGCATATAATTTTTATCATTAAATTTGATTAAATATTATCAAATATTATTTATCTCAAATTTATTTTTGTTAGAAAATAAAATATTATTTTTTTTAAAATATAAAAAAACATGGTATATATATATAACAATGGCTCTTATCAACCTTCATAATACGCCTTTGTTTAACCAAATACGAGATGGGTATTAAAGTATGAATGGTGGTAATGTCCATTTACAAATATTAAAATGTATAATTCCTCGAATAGGTATAGTGATCTTTTTCTGAAGTGTTCGTTTATCAAGTACGAAATGGATATAAAATTATGAATGGTAGCATTGGGCATTTGTATAATTTAAGTTTAAGTTTAGTTTTTTTTTTAATAAAAATGATTATATTTATATTAGAAAAAAAGATGTGACTAAATAGTATATTCATATAATATAAAATTAAGTTTAAATTTAGTTTTTTTTTTTTAATAAAAATATTATATTTATATTAGAAAAAATATATCACTAAATCATGTACTCGTATAATATAAAAATTTATGAAGTTTTGATCCTGATTTTTAAGTATAATTGTAAAAAAAAAAATTATAAAAAACTTTTAATAAAAAAGATTATATTTATATTAGAAAAAGAGATATCGCTAAATCATATACTCATATAATATAAAATTTATGAAAGACATAAACCCTTTATGTTTAGGCTTTTTATTTATATACTTTTCAGACAAGTCATTGTTAAACTTTAAACATAACCTATTTACAAGTATATTTTAGATATTGACATGAGTGTGCTTCAAGAATTCTACAATATATCTACTAATTAATGTAAATATTGTAAGGGTTTTTCAACGAAATATTGTAATTTGGATTATTTTAAAATTCTACCATATATCTACTTAACTATAAATATTGTATAATTGTAAGTGGTTTTTAATGAAATATTATAACTTGGCTGAATTCTACAATATATCTACTTAACTATAAATATTGTATAAGTGTAAAGGTTTTTTAATGAAATATTATAATTGGGCCTATTTTAAATGGATATCAAATTATGAATGATAGCATTGGGCTTTTGTATAATTTAAGTTAAGTTTAGTTTTTTTTTAAATAAAAATACTATATTTATATTAGAAAAAAAAGATGTGAATAAATAGTATATTCATACAATATAAAATTAAGCTTAATTTTAGTTTATTTTTTTAATAAAAATATTATATTTATATTAGAAAAAGAGATATCCCTAAATTATGTATTCATATAATATAAAATTTATGAAGTTTTTGTTCAAAATAATTAAAAAGTACTTAGTCAAGTGTTTCTAATCACCTAGGCACTTAAGGGGTGAGAAAGTACCTAATGTGGATCCTACTAGTTATTTAATTTGTGAGGGACAAATTGAAAGGTGACTTTTTGAGACTTAGGGAAAGTGGGTGGATAAAGTGATTTTATTTCCACAGTTGATCTCATCTAATCTCTACCGTTGGATGAAGAGATTCTTCACCTTCCCTCATGAGGTCGACTAGGGTAGGAGGGAGTACCCATTCTTGGGTAGTTGAATCAATTTTGAGAGAGCAAGAAGAAGAGGTCGAGCTTGAGAAAGAGAGGAGGCATTTGTCGAGCTAGGGCACGCACTTCAAGGCTGAGAGATAACACACACTTCAAGACAAAAAACAACATTTAATACAGTTCGTATAGTACGGATTTGTTGAGGTCGTATAGCCATTAATGTGCACATAAATCAAGGAGGACAACAACAACAATTTATGAGAAGGTTTTCATGCATTCCAAGGTAGCCACATAGCATTTATTGGCACAAAAATTACGGAACTTGTTGGGCACGATTTTCTAGAGAAGAAAATCCATACAGTTTGTACGGACTTGCACAATTTTCGAGGGCCATACATTCCAGATTTTTTGGGCAAGTTTTTTGAGGAGGTTGGCACGAGTTTTGAGGTACCATTCTACTGGGTATTCCGTACAGTCATAATAGAAATTTTGGCACAAATTTCAAGACAATCCTTACAACATTTATAGATGGGACAACTGTACAGTTGTACGGATTTCTGGGACAAAAATTGAGGAGCATCTTCAAGACTGTTTAGAAGGAGTCTTTCTTGAAGAAAAAGTCTGAGATAAGTTTGTGTATTTTTCCGAAGATGAATATGTTGTAAAATAATTTCTTTGAAGCTCACAAATAATAAAAATCCCTCTCACTGGTTTTCCCCTTGTGGGTTTTTCCACGGTCATTGTTAGACCAAAAATCACTGTGTTATAATTTTTTGAGTTATGTGTTGCTGATATATTTTTATTTCTGTGTTAAATGATGTTCAGAATCCTCATGTTTTAGTTATATGAAAATATTATTATACGCTGAGTTTAATTGGCTGTCATAAAACTGGGTTTGGGCATTAAACATTGGCTTAAAAATCAGCAAGACTTAAAACTAGGTGGGGTCTGAAATTTTACATGGTATCAGAGATGAGTTAAAGAGAAGCAGAGATATATTAGCAAGTCAGAAAATTGGGACAGTAGTCACTTCACCGGACAGAACTTTGAATTTTTCATTTTTAGCAGAAAAGGGTCAATGGCTACAGGTTTGAGGGTTGAGGACAAACTTGATGGGCCAACAAAATTTGGTGCTTGGAAAGAGAGAATGATCTTGTTGTTGCAAGAAAATAAGTTGTGGGATATTGTTGAGAACTTCCCAACTAATCATGTGAATGTACCTACTGATGCTACTCTTCTTGCGACATACACTAAGAAGAGTATCAAGGCTAAGAGGATTATTCTTGATGCCATCAAGGGCCATTTGGTTCCTCATTTGATGGGGAAGACAAATGTCGATGAGATGTGGTAGTCTTTGACGAAGTTGTACTAGAGTACAAATGAAAACCAGAAGATGGTTTTGAGAGAAAAACTGAAGAGCATTAAAATGACCAATGATGAAAATGTGGTCACATATCTTACCAGGTTGACACAGGTGAGAGATGAGCTTGGAGCTGTGGGGGAGGCCATAGTTGATAGTGAGCTTGTGAGGACATCATTGAATGGAGTTTCCAAACAATGGGTTGTTTTTGTTGAGGGCATTGTGGCTAGGAAGAAGCTTCCCAATTGGGAACGTCTTTGGGATGACTTTGTTCAGGAGGAGACCCGAAGAGGTTATGTGTATGGAAGTTCATCTACAGGTCATGACGAGGAGAATGTGGCTCTTGCTTCCAACAACAAGAATAAATTCAGAAAGGGTCCTAAGGAAGGAAACAAACCGAAGGGTGAAGGGAAGAAGGACATGAGCAAAGTCAAGTGCTTTTCATGCCACAAGTTTGGGAACTATGCAGGTTAGTGTCCGAACAAGAAGAAGAAACAAACAACAGCTTCAGTAGCGGTGGAGGAGTTCTCCACCAAGTTTGATAAGGAGTTTTCCTTAGTTGTGTGTCTTTCCACGAGGACCACTCATTATGATATGTGGTATATTGACAGTGGTGCCTCCCGCCATATGACAAGGGTTCGTGAGCACTTGACAGAACTTACTCAGATTGGTGATGTTGAGGTAGTGCTTGGAGATGACCAGGTGGTCAAGGCAATTGGTAGTGGGACTGTATCATTTCAAAGGGAGCCTTTGCCACCATTGTTGTTGGGAGAGGACCTATATGTTCTGGGCTTGAAGAAGAACTTAGTTTTAGTTTCTTCTATTGAGGAGAGGGGCTATGAGGTGTTGTTCTGTGATGGGCAGATGCTCCTTTTCCCCAAGGGGTCCAGTATCACTTCGGCCAAAGTGATTGGGATTCGACATGAGAAGCTATACAAGCTCATGTTCTAGCCAGTGAGAGCATTATTTCATTCTACCATCAACAATGATATATGTGAGCTATGGCACAAGAGGATGGAACATTTTCACCATGGGGCTTTGAGGGTACTGAGGGAGATTGTGACTGGAGTTCCAGATTTCACTACAAAGCACTAGGAGTTGTGCAAGGGGTGTGCTTTGGGAAAGTACACCAAGACTGCTTTTCCTAGTAGTGACAGTAGAGCAACATGTATCCTTGATCTTATTCATTCAGATGTATGTGGCCCAATGTCTTCGACATCGTTGACTAGTTGTTTATACTATGTTATATTCATTGATGAATTCTCACGGAAGTCTTGGATTTTCTTCATGAATACCAAAGGATAGGTCTTCAATTGGTTCCAAGAGTTCAAAGCTCTTGTGGAGAACCATACTGGGAAGAAAATCAAAGTTTTGAGGACAGAAAATGGGGGTGAGTATACCTCCAAGGAGTTCATGGAATTTTGTGCAGGAGAGGGCATCATGAGAGAGTTGATTGTTCCTTACAACCCACAACAGAATGGGGTTGCTGAGAGGAAAAACAGGGTCATAGTTGGGGTTGGGAGAGCCATGCTACATGATCAAGGGCTACCACTATTTCTTTGGGATGAGGCATGCTACACTGCAGTTTATTTGCAGAATAGGAGTCCACATAGGGAAGTGGGGAGTATGACTCCTAAGGAGGATTTTTCTGGGAAGAAGCCTGAGGTGGGGCACTTTTGGATTTTTGGGTGCATCACATATTCACATGTCCCTTATGAGAAGAGGACAAAGCTAGAACCCACAACAGAGAGAGGGATATTTGTTGGGTATAGCAAAAGTTCAAAGGCTTTCCATATATACATTCCTTCCTTGAGGAAGATAGTTTTGAGGAGGGATGTGAGATTTGAGGAGGACAAAGCCTTTAGGAAGTCACGAGGGATAGATAGGGGTGAGTTATCATCACCTCAGATTCAGGTGAGTCCACAGCAGACTTCAGTGACATAGAGTTCAGGGCCACCAGTTTCGGTGGCGAATGGTCCACAAGTGACAGGGCCACATATGTCAAGATCGCAGGTTACTGGTCCACATGTTTCAAGATCGAGTACTCCAGAGTCTACTTTAGGATCATAGTCTTCAGGAGATGGGGTTGAGCACAGAGAGTCCCCTCCACGAGACACTACTTCAGAGAGGAGGAAGCCCAAGTGGATTCAGGATACTTTGAGGGAGGCACATGGTTCAGTGGGGAATCCCAGGCAGGCTGTGAGGGAGAGTAAACCTCCTGAGAGGTTTTGCAGCTACATCGTGATGGTGAGCAATATTTGGGAGTCCGAGCCTTCCACTTTTGAGGAGGCTATTGGTAGACAGGTTTGGAGAGATGCCATGACGGAAGAGTACAATTCCATCGTGAATAATGATGTTTGGAAAGTTGTTCCTAGACCTAAGGGGAAGTCAGTGGTGACTTCCAGGTGGCTCTATAAACTCAAGTATGTTGCAGATGGTAGCATTAAGAAGTAAAAATCTCGCTTTGTAGCTCAGGGGTTCTCACAAGTTGAGGGAGTTGATTATGATGAGACCTTCATGATAATTGTTAGATATACCTCGATCAGGTCAGTGATTTCTATTGCAATAGAGATGGGTTGGAAGATCCACTAGATGGATGTGAAGACTGCACTTCTGAATGGTCTTATACAGGAGGAGGTGTATATTGAGCAGCCATTGGGCTTTGAGGTGCATGGGAGAGATTCTCATTTCTGTAGACTGAAGAAGGCATTGTATGGGCTGAAACAAGCTCCCATAGCTTAGTATTCAAGGATTGATGCCTATTTGCAACAGTTGGGATTTGAGAAGAGTGAGGCATATCCCAACCTATACTTCATTGTGGTTGGAGAGGATCATCTTATTCTCTTTCTATATGTGGATGATCTTTTCATTACAAGGGAAGAGAGACTCATCACTAGCTACAAGGAGAGCCTTGCTTCAGAGTTTGAGATGACTGTTATTGGACTGATGCACTATTTTTTGGGATTAGATGTTTGGCAGGAGCTTGGACACATCTTCCTGGGACAGGGGAAGTATGTGTGTGATATTCTGAGGAGATTTCAGATGGAGGATAGTAGGCCCATGACCACTCCCATGATTACCAACTGGAAGAAGCTTCATGCTTCTGAGTCACAGTTGGTGGATTCCACTTTATATCGTCAGTTGATCGGTTCTTTGATGTATTTGGTCAATACCAGGCCAGATATTTGTTTTGTTGTCAACACTCTCAGTCAATTCATGGTGGAGCCTAGGAGAGTGCACTGGGTGGCAACAAAACATGTGCTCAAGTATCTTTGTGGTATAATAGATTATGGCCTGGACTATCAAAGAGGGGATGGAGTTCGTCTGGTTGGCTATACAGATTCATATTGGACAGGATGTGTCAGTGAATGAAAGAGTACTTTTGGGTGTTGTTTCGGATTGGGCTCAACAATTGTGTCTTGGTTCAGTTGGAAGCAAAAGTCAGTGGCTTTAAGTTCTGTAGAGGTTGAGTATATGGTTGCTAGTCAGGCCAGTTGTGAGACCCTTTGGCTTCGCAAGTTACTGGTAGGATTGTTTGGTGTGCAGTTGAGGCCTACCTTGATTTACTGTGATAATCAAAGTTTCATTAAACTCTCATAGAATCCGGTATTTCATGACAGGTACAAGCATATTGAGATTTGTTATCACTTCATCAGTGATTATGTTCATAGAGGAGCAGTGGAGCTACAATACATATCTACAGATGATTAGGTTGTAGACATACTCACCAAAGCATTGGGCAAAGGAAAGTTTGTATTTTTAGGGACAAGCTTGGAGTGGTGAGTAACACTTTCCTCGTTAAGAGGGAGTGTTAAAGATAATTAAAAAGTACCTAGGCAGGTGTTTCTCATCACCTAGGCGCCTAAGGGGTGAGAAAGTGCCCAATGTGGACCCTAGTCATTTATTTTGTGAAAGACAAATTAAAAGGTGACTTTTTGAGACTTAGGGAAAGTGGATGGATAATGTCATTTTATTTCCACCGTTGATCTCATCTAATCTATATCGTTGGATGAAGAGTCTCTTCACCTTCCCTCATGAGGTCGACTAGGGTAGGAGGGCACACCCATTCTTGGGTAGTTGAATCATTTTTGAGAGAGAAAGAGGAGGAGGTCGAGCTTGAGAAAGAGAGGAGGCATTTGCAGAGCTAGGGCACACACTTCAAGGATGAGAGATAACACGTACTTCAAGACAACATATAACATTTAATACAGTCTGTACAATATGGATTTGTTGAGGCCGTACAACCATTAATGTGCACAGAAATCGAGGAGGACAACATCAACAATTTCTAAGAAGGTTGGCATGCATTCCAAGGTAGCCACATAACATTTATTGGCACATAAATCAAGGAACCCGATGGGAACAATTTTCTAGAAAAGAAAATATGTACAGTCCATACAGACTTGCAGAGTTTTCAAGGACCATACAGTCCATATTTTTTAGGCATGTTTTTCGAGGAGGTTGGCACAAGTTTTGAGGTATACATTCATAACAAAAATTTTGGCACAAATTTCAAGACAATCCTTACAACATTTATTGTTGGGACAACCATACAGTTGTATGGATTTCTGGGACAGAAATTGAGGAGCATCTTCAAGATTGTTCACAATGAGTCTTTGCTGAAGAAAAAGTCTAAGATAAGTTTGTGTATTTTTCTGAAGATGAATATGCTGTAAAATAATTTCTCCGAAGCTCACAAATAATAAAATAATTTTCTAAGTTATGTGTTGTTGATATGTTTTTATTTCCGCGTTAAACGATGTTCAAAATCCTCATGTTTTAGTTCTGAAAATATTATTATATGTTGAGTTTAATTGGTTGTCCTAAAACTGGGTTTGGACATTAAAGATTGACTGAAAAATCAACAAAACTTGAAACTGGGTGGGGTCTGAAATTTTACAGTTTTTACCAAGATTTTCAAATATAATTGTAAATTTTTTTTTATAAAAAACAAGAATCCTTTAATTTTTTTAAAATAAAAATGATTATATTTATATTAGAAAAAGAAATATCGACTAAAGTTCTTAAGTATAATGGTAAGAGTTTTTTTATAAAAGACAAAACCCTTTAATTTTTCTTTTAATAAAAATGATTAAATAATTATATTTATATTAGAAAAAGAGATATCACTAAATCATGTACTATAAAATTTATGAAGTTTTGACCAAAGTTTTTAAGTATAATTGTAAGAGTTTTTCGTGTACTCATATAATATAAAATTTATAAAGTTTTGACCAATGTTTTTAAATATAATTGTAAGAGTTTTTCAAATTGTATAAAAGACAAGAAACCTTTATATTTAGTTTTTTTTTATATTGTTAAACTAAAAACTTAACCTATTTACATTTACAACTATATTTAGATCTTGACATGAGTGTGCTTCAAGAATTCTACAATATATCTTCTACTTAATGTAAATATTGTATAATTGTAAGGGTTTTTCAACGAAATATTATAATTTTACTTATTTTAATAAATAATGTATATACAAATATTTATGTCAAAGTCATTGTATATATTCATGTAAAAGTCATAATCATTGTATATATTTATGTGAAAGTCCATAATCATTGTATATATTTATGTGAAAGTCCATGTATATATTTAAGTGAAAGTCCATGCGAAAGTCATTGTATAGGAATAGCTTTTAATAAATAATGTGTAATGTATATACAAATATTTATATAAATAATGTGTAATGTATATACAAATATTTATGTCGAAGCCATTGTTATGGCGAAGCATTGTATAGGAATAGCTTTTATTGGTTCTCATGCTATCGAAAACAACCTCTTTGTTGTCAACTGGTTGTCATATTTTCGAAAACAACCTCTTTGTTCACCATCCCTTCGAAAACAATGTCTTTGTTGACTATCCCTCCAACCTCTTTGTTCACCATCCTTTCGAAAACAATGTCTTTGTTGACTATCCCTCCTTTGAAAGGACCTGTGAAACAACTTCGCCTCGGTCGTCTTTTTCACCAGAAACCATCTTTTTCATCTTTTTCCGTACTTCTGCTGGTTGTTTCGTTGGTCTCGATATGGAATCGGAACAACGGGCTATGATGCGTACTTTGCAATGAATGAGAGTAACGACTATAGCGTAAACTACTTACTACTTTGCTCGTTCAGGATCAATGGGTTCGGGGTCAATGGAACGAATAGCAACTAAAAACTCCTGGCTATGCTGGTTGTTTCGTACGCTGTCCTTGAGCTTGACAAGATGGTCATATTACTATCCATGTCTTTCGAAGGAAGGGTTGCTATAAATTAGTCCCTAGTTAACATATTGTTTATGTTTCACAGTAATCATTATCATCAATAATTATAGGACGACAACTATCATCTTCATTTCCAAATTTACTTGACATGGACTAAACTGCTATACAACCTTTATTACCATTAAAATTTACATTACATCTAAACTTTTCTTGTCAATTAAATATTTCATCCATCTTTAACCCAAAACCATGAAGGCCATCAAAGAAAACGTAAAAGTTGAGATGACATTGAAGCATTTTCATTAATTAAATTGGTTAATTTTTTTTATCCAAAGACAACTCGATTCAGCAAAAAGTCTTCACCACCGATTAATTTTTTATTCATAAATAAAATAAAAAAATATTATTTTAAAATCTTACCTTTATAATATTTTTATAAATATTATGAAATTTTTATAAATGGTAAATGTTATAATTGAAAAGCTAAAAAAAAATTGATATAAACAAAAACGAAAAGTAAGAATAAATATAGTTTTACGTGCGTCGCAGAGATAAATTGAAAAGTTGATAATTTACTTGCGTCACAGAGCTAAATTGAAAAGTTTATAATTTACGTGTGAGACTTCATAACAATTCTTTAACAAATATTTAGGTATGTATTCCACCTCTACTCAAACAAAGAAGATGTCAGATATGCACGCCAGTGCAAGTTACTAGTACCTGCCGAAAGGCCAGGTACAGCGTTCAGTTAGTCGTTGATATTGCATTACTTGAGCTTTGATTATAAATTTATCTCAATTTTTTAATGTAAAATATTATATAAATAAATGAAATTTAAATTTTTTATTTTTATAAAATATTAAAATTTATTTTTTTACCATTTTATTAGTGAAAAAACTTAAACTTTTATTGCAAATATTACTTTATTGATTAAAAATATTATTTAATAAAATTCACGCCAAAAACTTTATGAACAATCCTTGCCACTATATCCTCCAGCCCAAATCTTACATTCCACCTCCCTTGTTTCGTATTTGAAATTAAAAGGCTTATGAATGCTGGGAAGTAACAGTGCATGTGTCACAATCAACATGCCCTGAGCAGATGCCTTTGGCATGCCATAATTGCAAAGTGAATATGTTCACTCTATTATACGATTATTTATTTTTATTTTGCATTTTTTTAAATGTATTATACAATTATTTATTTTTATTTTGCATTTTTTAAAATGTTTTAAACTTTTTGAATCTTTATTTTATTTTATATTTTAAAAAAAAAAATTAAGTTAAAACATATTTTTTTATATTTTGTTTTTTTAATTTTAATTTTAATTTATTTTTTAAATAATTGTTTATTTAATTTTTAAATAATTGTTTATTTAATTTTTAAATAATTGTTTATTTAATTTTTAAAATTATGTGAATAATTTATTTTAAAGATTTTAAAGATTTTGATTATTATTATTTTTTAATTTTAAAATGTGTAATGTTAATAGTTTTTAATTTTTATTCACTAATCAATAATCATTTATCTAAATACTTGTAATATTAATAATAATTTATTTTTAAGATTCCAATCAAGCTAGATACCAAATTGGTGTATAAGATCACCTTGTTTGTGGGAGAAGGGATCTTTGATTTGACTCCTAAAGTTTAGGAAGCTTTAAATACCCTATCTCTGTGAATTGAAATCTTAAAAAATAACATCAATCAACCACTAACCTTACCCATGCTTGAATTCTTGTAACATCAACCTGAATTCTTGTAACATCAAGTCACACTTACTCGACCAAACCACTTAACTCAACATATCAATACATATATTATGAATCCCTGCTAAAAAAACTATAGTAATGAGTTACTAGTTTGACTACCTATTAGTTAGTAGTTTGAATGTAATTAAACATAAGATATTGCAATAATATTTTTTATTTAAAAAATATTTTTTGTTTTTCTTCAATTTGATTGGACCTCAACTTTGAAGGGTTGCATTGTAAGTCAATCGCATAAAACTTGTTCGGCAGGTACTAAGCTGCCATGCAACTCTTGTTTTTTATTTTTTTGGTTAGGAAAGATGTATACTTATCGGAAATGGGTATATCTAATAGTTTTTTTTAAGTTTTTAATCAATTTTTTTTTATGAACATGATTAAATATGTATACAATATTATTAGTAGGCACATTAAATTAAACGTTGAGATTTAAAATATTAACTTACTTGTTTTTAAGTTTATATGTTTACTTTTTCATATTTATCTAATCATGTTAAAAAATTACTATAGTGGTAAGTTGATTATCACAATTTAAATGATTAACAAAGATTTCATTTAATTGTGATTAACTTAGTAGTAAACTAGCATAGCTGCTAACTCGTGGCTGGTGAACGTCGAAAGAGTTACGGCCTATAAAAAAAATTCATTTTAAAATAAAATCCACTCAGATAATAAAATTTTAACTGAGCCGAGATAATTAAAGTTAATCATTTAAACGTGGTAATCATATGATGTTACAGTAATTTCTTAATATGATTAGGTAAATGTTAAAAAGTAAACGGGGTAACCGATGCATTTATAAATGCAAAGAAGTTATCAACAATAAATCTGATCCACTGATTTTGGAGGACGACTAAGATTAGAATTTAAGATTAAAAGATTAGAATTTAAGATTAGATTAGAATTTAAGATTAAAAGATCATTAATTGTGGCCATCTCCAATAAGTATACACATTTCAGTGTAAATATATGTAAAAATATGAAACCTTGACATGGATGGTGTTTCATTTTAGTTTTTAAAGCTTGGCACAAGTTTCAATTAAAGAAACAAAGCTATGCCTTTCAGATTTCATCTCCTCTACCAGACGAAGGCCCAACTCTGCAATCCTCACACAAGGTGAACATCTGCGATTGGTTCTGATTTTCCAGTTAGTGTTTACATTATCTTCTAAAATGGCGAAGCCCGTTGTGCTGTATTCATGGATTTCTACAGGCCCGATTCCTAACACAATAATGGACAAGTCAGCTCTATATTGAATGCAAGAATTCCCAACTGCTTAACCTCCCTCCGTCATTCTTCCCAACTGCTTAACCTCCCTCCGTCAATCCGTTCCTTGCGACTTCAAGACTGCGCAGATTCTGCAAGTTTGGTAGCCATTCCGGCAGGTATGCATTGAGGTTTCACCTAGCAAGCCACAAGCTTTCTAGATTGTACAGACTGAGATCAGACAAAATACCCAGAGAAAATGGTCTATAGGCAAGCCAGAGGAAGTGTAGGTGCAAGATACCAGATATATAAAATATGCAGAACATAAACGAAATGCTAGAAATAATAGAATAACAGTAAAATATCCAGCATAATCTTCACAATACACAGAAATGATATACGAAA
>JZKD02S1888335.1:3901572-3914241 GCA_000966675.3 Picea glauca | reverse complement strand
TCCCTTTTTTGGTTAAGGACCGTTAGCAAATCCACTCATACTTGGGCCCTTTTCAGGTCAGTTCCCATAGGCTTTTATTCTGAATTAGCTCTGACTTCCATTAAAGATTCTTCAGGTCTGTTCTTACAGATTGTTATACTAAGGACAGATGGAGCGATGATAACATTTATTCAGGTCACATGCCCATATACTGCTATGTTAAGGAAAATTCCCAATATAAGTGTGTCCACAGACCGATTTGTGGTCACGTGACTGATATTGATCTTAATAGTCCATGTGAGGTTGTTATTATTTACTCAATATGTTTCTCTGAAGGGCATTTCTGAATACTTTCTATTTAGTTACCATAGTGCAGGGGAGAGATGTTATCGTTCCCAAAGAATATAAGGTGATGACTTTTTTTAGCAGTATAAATGGACACCAGGGCACTTCATGGGAATTGAACTAGAGATTGGCAGAGATTGCCGGTTCTTAGGAGCTTCCTAAGCCATCATCATTATTATCCTTTGGACTTGTGCTCCTTGCCTATATATATTTGGTGTATTCAATGTTTCTTTGGCTCTGTTTCATACCATCATGCTATTGCCTCTAAATTAAGCAATGAACATAAATTGGCATAGATCCACCTTAGCCCTGGATCTATGGTGCACTGATGGGTATAAAAAAATCAAGGTGTCGACTTTAATGTTTTTCATCCATAAAGCCTATGTAATGGCACCTCGAGGTTTTTGATATGCCTTTATGCGTAACAGGTACAGGGTCAAGATGTATCTAAAGTCCTTGAGAGCTCCTTAGTTGAAGCTCCCATGTCACGTGATTTATGATATACTAGCCCAAACCCATCTGACCCTAGGTTTGATATATGCACCTCGAGGTTGCATATCTCGACTCGAAGGCATCATGGAAGAGGAGGGCAAGCATTGAGTAATTTTATTTTAATTTGGCTACGGGGTGAAGAAATTGCTAATGTGTCTAGCCGAAGAGGCGGTATGATTTCAGTTCGTTTCCCTTTTAGTTCTATTTTTATTCCTTGAGTGGTTTTTGATATTTTCTTCTTACTCGAAGTCGTTTGCCTCATATCCTCATCCACACCCAAATTTTCTCAAAAATCTGAAGAATCCACCGAGCTTACCATGGCCTAATGCTTTTAGCAATCAAAGCCTTTGGAATTTCAGTAGTTTCTTTGCATTTATTGGAAAATAATTCGTCAGTGGTATTCTCTAAAGTGTGTCGTAAAGTTTCTAACGTTCTCATTAAAGTTCGGACTGAAACCTGTTCTTTACTCTTTTTTCTACTATTTATCACATTGTGGGTAATTTGTAATCTGCCTTCCTCTAAAATCCATAATTATTGTTTTTACCCAACTCCAATATGATACCTATAAATGTAATATGTTCTGTGAAATTGTTCAATCCATGTATTTGTTCTTTTAATTAATTCAGTTTTGTTATGATATTGGTTTACGAGCTTCTGGTTTGGAATTATTTTTGTACCTGTCGCTGTGTACTGCATTTCTTCTTCTGAATCTTTTCTGGTGAATATGAACATGTGTGTATGGTTTCACAAGCATCCACATGTGCGCAGTAGTTCTGAAGCTCTTCAAATTTCCGGCAACCATGCACGGTGTTTGAGCAATTCCCGGTTAGACAAGAGGCGAAGAAATCGTCCCTGGATTCAATGAGTTTTTATTAGAAATGAAAGGTTTATAAAATTATATTTAAACATGAAAGTTTTGGAAACCCATAAATGTTGATAGGTGAAGAAATCGTTCTCGATTCAATGAGTTGATTGTTTGATATCTATGAACACAGGAAAAATGTTCTGATAAATATAGGTAGGACGATTATCCATTTTAATAGAGAATTTGTAGAATATGATTTATTTACTAAGAGAGACATCTACCAATTCAACCCTGGTGCCGAACGATTGATTGACATCTAGAAACTCAAACCTATTTACCTGCTCCAATCCCACCTACACGCAAGTAAATTTTGTGCCTTCATATTATTTCTATTCACTTTTTTAGAATTATCTATAAAAAAATTTCCATAAATATAGTCATCTATTTTTTACATTAATAATTTTAAGACACTAATAGTTTTGGATTTATTAATTTTTTTATTAGAGATAAATTTGATTAGAAAAGTAATACTTTATTTAACATATTTTTTTATGAAGCTTGTACTTAATTTATTGTTGTCAATTGAAATGTATTTTTTCTAGAAACTTTTCATTGTAGAAGGGTTGCATGAATATTTACCCTTCTCACTAAAATTATAACCCACTAAATTTGATCACTAGTGAAGAATAATAAAAAAAACATTATTTTTTTTATATTATTCCCCACCCCCACAGAATAATAGAAAAAACATTATTATGTTTTTATGTTTTTTCTATTAATCCCCCGCCCACGGAATAATAGAGAAAACATTTGGATATTGACCGTCGTAAGTTGAACACCAGCGACTCGACACTAGGAATAAATCTAGTGGGACACGACTATATATTAAATACAAGCCACAAGGTAACCAGTGGAATCATTCTGGTTGGTGAAAAGACGTCATCGTCTGGTTAGTCGACAAAATTATATGATCGACATTGCGTCACCCGTATCGCTGTGGGAGAATATAAGGAACAATGAGATCAAATGAACGAGATATTTGCGCGAGAGTAGCAAAGGTCGGGAAACAACCTAGAGATGGAGTGGACGACGAAGCGCGCATGCCTAATCTTTGTCATACATCTTCGATCTTATTTTTAGTTTTCATGCATAGCATGGCACATGCCATATCTGTCGTAACGACGACCTTCACATCCTTATACTACCAACAACTCTGCACCCATCTCCATTGTTGTAGAACCAAGAGATTTCTATGTATAATTGTTTAAAAGGGAAGACCTTCACCTCCAAGACTTCATCTCAATCTCTCTATTATCAAGTAAATTTTATGTTTTCAAAATAAACATCAACTCATTAAACATCCACTCACTATAATTAAAGTGTAAAATCTCTTATTAAAACTATACATCTTAGAGGTTGCACTATGATAGAGGGAGCACTATATCATAGTATATCCTTTATCATAATAGCATAGCTATTTTTTTAATGGTGTTCTTTATACATCTTCATGCACACATATAGATTACCAATCAACTATTATTTATTATTTTAGGAGCACTCAATTGTGATTGCTTTTATTGATATAAAGATTTTAGTATATCTTAAAAATAATTTTAAGATGTATACATATTAATTGATATTTTGCACTATATCATAGTATATCCTTTATCATAATAGCATAGCTATTCTTTTGTTTTTTTAATGGTATTCTTTATACATCTTCATGTACACATATAGGTTACCAATCAACTATTATTTTAGGAGCACTCCATTGTGATAGTTTTTATTAAAAGGTAAAAATAATTTTAAGATGTATAAATATTAATTGGTATTTTTTTTAAGAGTGAATTGAAAGAGGTAAGATGGAACACTTAAATTTTTTATATAAAAAAGAGAAAGCAAAAAAATAATATCTTCACATAGCAATCAATTAACTATTATATTAATATAGAATAATGTAAAATAATAAATAATAAAATAATTTTTATATATACGATAAATTTATGAAATGATATAAAAATTTTAAAAAATTTACATTCACAACTTACGTTTGCTTCGATTAAATAGTTCCTTAGTGAACATTCATGTATGATTGAAGTTCCATAGTTTATTGGTCTGTTTTATCCAACCAAGACGATTCGGTGTTATATCGACCAACTCATCTTGGTTGGATAAAAGAGACCTCCCTAGGTAAGTGGGATAAAAGAGAATAAGCCACAAAGGTCTTATGTAATGTGGGTGGCGCTATATGCAATACAAAAAACAAAGGTCAAATCATCTAGGTGGGATAAGAGAGACCACGCCTCGTAAGCCAAACACAAGTGGTCGACGCTAGAAAGAATTCTAATGGAACACAACGATATAATGAATAAAAAAATAAGTTCAAGGGGGCACGGTTATAAAACAAATTAAAACCAAAGGCTTTGTATAACGTGGTTGGGTGGGGTTAATTTAAATGTAGTAGTTTAAATGTTTTATTTTTTTATTGTTTTCAAGTAATTTTTTTTGTTTGACTTTATTTAAAATTGGATGATGAATGGTTGGACCTGATTTTAGTGGTTAAGTTTGTATAATTCGAGTGTTCAGTATTTTTCAACATTCATTTATACATTCAGAAAATACAATTTAAATAACAAAAAATAACGATTTTGTCCAAATTTACATCACCTAATTTTGACCAAAAAAAACCCAAAAAATAAAACATTTAACCAACACCTATACAAACAACAAAAGTGAAATCATCTTACGATGAGACCACGCCTCATAAGTCCAAAAAAGGCCTCTCGACCGCGTGGTGGGAAGAAATCTAATGGGACACGGCTATATATATTGCATACAAACCATACTTTGTTTAAGAGGGCATACCTTCACCTCCAAGACTTCCTCCAAGTTTCTCAATCTATGTATTATCAAGTAGTTTTTATATTCTTGAAAAACACGGAAGATCCACTCACCATAGTTAACTGTATTTTACCAATCAACTATTATTATTTTAAGAGCACTTCGTGTGATTGCTTTTAATGATCTTTATTAAGAGCACTTCCACTTCGTTGTGATTGTGATACGAAGAGATTTTCGTATATTTTTTTTATAAGAAACATTTAATATAAAAACAATTTTAGTTTCTTATAAAAAAAAAATTAAAATCATAAATATTAATAGGAGTTTTGTTTAAAAGAAACTGATGAAAAAGGTCAACATGAAGTACTTATAAATTTTTTTAACATATGGGAAAGAAAAAGCCAAAAAGCAAAATACTCACATAGAAAACAATTAACCATTATAATATTAGTATAACATAATGTAAAATAAATATAATAAAATATATTTTAATTATGTTTATGTAAATTTCTAAGATTTACTAGATCATATAAAATCTACATTCACAACTTTAATTTCCTTCAATAATTCTTTGGTCAAAAGTCATGTATGATTAAAGTTACATCAAAGTTTCATAGTTTATTGTTCAAAATTCCTACCTTGTTAAAAGTTCAAAGCATGGGTTTTATTGAATTCATCTCTCAAAGTTATACTTTGGTTATTTTATTGATATGAGTTAGTACATAAAAAAAATTCTTCAATGATAAGAGTGTTAAAGGTTAAACTTCACTTCGTGAAAGAGTCGGAGTTGTTAAGTTAGTGGTTTAGGTATATGATATTGGTAATTTTTGAGTGTGGTTTATATGTAAGGAAAATTTTTAAAAGGTTGGTGATACTTCATTATAATGTGTTGAAAGTTCAATTATGAAAATTCATTCAAGGAAATTGACCATAATAAATCTATTATTGATTTTTTTTTTGCCAAATTAAATCTTGTGTAATTTATGTATGCATATTACTATGCTATTATTACTTTTATTTCTTTTTTTTTTTTTTTTTTCCTAAAAAAACATTTTTTTTAATAATTAAAAAATAAACATTAATTAAAATTCATACAATATTCAAAGTAAAGAGTTCATTGGTTAAAATGAAAACATTGGTTGGTTACAATTCACACATAAATACTTAGTTCCTAATTTGATATTCTTGCCTTTGTCAAAGTTAATATTGCATCAAAATTCCTTCACTAATGAGTTCACGTCAAAATTCCTACATCAAGATTAAGATTCCTTCGTTGCTCAAAGTTGAAGTTTGTATTCTTACCTTGGTCAAATTTAATATTGGATCAAAATTCTTTCACTAATGAGTTCACGTCATAATTCCTACATCAAGATATTCCTTAGTTGCTCAAAGTTTAATAACAAAACTTTTATTAAAGTTCTTATATTCTTTAATCGGTTAAAATTCAAGTTCCCGTACTAGTAAAATTAAAATTGTTCCAACTATTAATTTTTTTATCTTCCTCATAATTTATTAGTCAAAACTTTTGCCATCTTAGATTTCTTTTTCAAGGTTTTTTGTTGTCAAGAGTTCACGCCCTTTACTTATCTTTACATTTTCGAATCAATATTGAAAAGTAAATTTCTTAAAGCAAAATGTCTTGTATTACTTATGAATGTTTGTTTGAGTATGTTATAACTAAAAATTATGAAACTAGACTAGCATCATAGCATCATATTGTCTAGAGTGATATGAAAATAGAGTTTTTTAAACATAAAGTTTGGTAAATTCTAGAAATTAAGCTATCTTATATGTGTTACAAAAATTAATTGAGAATCTCTTTTTATGCTTGGCACAAAAATTAATTGAGAATGTTTATTATGCTAGCGAAGAGTAGGTTGGATTGAAATCATGTAGCCTTCCAAACTAAACCACAAAAAAATCAATCGGGTAAACATCAACACTGATTAGAGGGTTGGCCCTTATCTAGAGTTACTCTAACATCATCCAGTTTGAGGGTAGAGAAGTCCATTCTAGCAATTGTTTTTTCTAGGAGATTCATCTTGAGGTCCTCGAGCTGTAATTGAGCCTGTATCTCGTCCAACCTAAGAAAAATTTCCCCCTTCTCGTCTTTTCCATCCATCATGGCCATACAAGTAGGAGTTTCATATGCCAATATAAGTCAATTGTCTGTATATAGTGAGAGACATAGGATATGGTGTTGCCAATGTCGGGAATCCAAGAGTGAGTTTCCTCTTGAACCTCCTCTTCTGAGACAAACCTGTGGAGGACTCTAACGTCTGCTTCCAAAAGGTTGATATTGGCTTGTATGCTCAGCGGAGTGTGGGCTTCAAAGGAAGTGGAAGAGACTATGGTAGCTACAACAAGCTGGGAGTTAGTGGGATGGTGAAGATGTTGAGGGGTTCGAACCTGACCTCTTCGGGAGCCTCTACCATGAGCCATGGTAGTTCTAAGAAGGGAACAAAGCATGAAGAATTCAAAGAGGGGGTTCTGCAAAGGGTGGAGGGAGGTGGTGTAGAGATCGAGCAGAGTTGGTGAAGGGTGGTAGAGCCAAATGAAATCGAGAGGGAAAGATATAGGGTAAGGTTGCTTGTTGAGGAAGGTGATGGTAATATTGCCATGATGAACACGATGCAAGCCACGAATTCATTTGGTTGTTGGCGAAGCTTCCATGGGGAGGATCTAGATGAGAGGTACAAGACAAAAGCATGGCCTTATACTATTCTTTAACTTGAATGCTATTATGAGAATGACAGCCGTAGTGGGAGATTGTCTGGGTGGAGTACAAAGAGACAATGGAGCTAAGGGTCATCGATGAAGGTGACGGGGGTGGATGGAGGTGGGTGCAAAAAAATAGGAGGGTTGGCCATGTGAATATCCACCTCGGTGGTTGGCCCTTCTCATATCCTCTTCCCCGACACTCGATACGGGGGGGGGAAGGTCTGCATGGGCTATTGAAAGAAATTTTGTGTGGAACTCTTAGTGGGGGACAAGATCCCAATTGAGGTCCAATGGGATATTCCCTTTGTTTATTCCTTCATTTTCTAGGTGGTCAGTGAGTTTTTTGGTTGAGCGTTTCACATGGGAGGGGATGGTTGCTTCAATTAGGGGTAAGAGGGAGTGAATGCGCTCCAGAGTGGTTGAAAGTCTCTAGTTGGTGGTAAGCTTGGTCAGGGGATTTCCATTTTGCAGTTTGAGCAATATTTGAATGATGAGTTGAGAGTCCCCTTCAATGATGAGCATAGGAAATCTTTCACGAATGGCTATATTGAGGCCTGCTTCCAGATCTTGAAGTTCAACGACGTTGTTTCTTTCAATTCCAATGAATTTAGCATAGATTCTAAGGATTTGTCCTTGATTGTTTCTGAAAGCACCTCTAAAGCTAGTCGAGCCTGGGTTGCCTTTGGAGGATCCATCAAAATTTAGTTTGATGAAGCCAGGAGGGGGGGGGAGACCAGGTTGTGGGGGAGGAAGGGTGAGTGTGGATGGTGGGGGGAAGAAGGGGAGGAGCGAAAGGTTGAATGCAAAGGTTTTGGAGGATGGTGGCTTCTTTTTCAGTGTTGTTCCACTCCTATGGCTTTCAAGTTGAAGACAAGACAGTTTCCTTGATGCAGAGTTTGATTTTGTTCCAGATTACTTCTATAGTGGAGGCATGGTCTTTGAAGATGTGTTATTTTATTTCTTTCCAAGTTTCCCATAGGGGGAAACCGAGGAGGATTTTCCAAGCTTAATTTACCAGTGGATTGGGAAAAACATTTTCTCTCCATTGTTTGATGGTTTTCTAGGTGTTGTTCCTGTTGTGATCTAGAGTTTTGAAGAGGAGAGTTGCTTGGTACTAGAGGGTAGAAAAGAAGGGATGGTTGTTGAACAAATGTTCTATGGTCTCCTCATTATTGCGACATAGGTGGCAATAGGGTGGTCCTTGGAAGCCTGTTTTTAGAATATTATCCCATGTCAGGATTTTACCTCTGCTTAGAAGCCAGAGAAAAAAAGAGTCGTTGGGCCAGAGTTTTTGGTTCCAATTTTTTTTCCATATCGGTTGAGTTGATATATTCTGCTCTTGAGTGGTAATGTTGTAGGCTTATTTTATGGTAAAATATCATATTGGTTGATGCTCCCATTTGAGAATGTCTATTCCTAAGTGAACCCTGATTTTTCATTGTTGGAGATCCTGTTAGAATAGATTTCATTCAACTAGGGGAATGTGAGGACTCTAGCAATCTGGTGGTAACCAGGTTCTCCATATGTCACGGTGTCAAGAGGGTAGCCAGTAATGGTGGGTGTGAGTTCGATCAAGTGCTTTGTCATTCTTTCCTTTATAGTTCCTTCTGCAGGATGTTGGTTTAGAGGTGGGAGTTTATGCCATGCATCATCCCATAAGAGAGATGATTCACCATCTCGAATTTCCCAGAAACAATGAGAATGTATGATGTGTTTATTTTTCCAGGCCGCGTTCCAGATGATTTATCCTGTGGTGTTTCCTGTGAGCCTGATCAGGTTTTGAGATCTGACTTGTGGGTTGTATTTTCTTTTCCAAATCCTGGTCCATAGAGAATCCTTTGAAGTTAACCAATGCCACCATGTTTTGTCTACGAGGATGGAGCTTAGGATTTTAGGGTCTCCGAGTCCTATATCTCCATTGAGTTTGGGGAGACAGATCTTTGTTGAAATTTTGGTATGCTCATTTAACCATATACAATGTCAAATCATTGTCACCCAACCATAGGAATTTTCTTATGCCACCCCCAAGCACACTAACCTTTACTTGGAATAATTCTGGCAAGCCTACTCCATAAGAAATAGATAAACCCTAGCTGCTAACTGCAGCAAAAACCCAAGACAAGTAGAGTGCTCCTTCTCCATGGGTAGCGCACGAGAGAGAGAGAGAGAGAGAGAGAGAGAGAGAGAGAGAGAGTCTCCATATCCACAGAACAAGTACCATACACAACTACAGCAGCTGCAACTACACTACTTTCTCAAACTTGTTCCATACTTAGCAATAATATCACCAAGAGTATCATCAAGAATGTCACCAAAAGAATCACCAAGAATGTCACCAAGAATGTCACCAAGAGAATCACCAAGAGAGAGACCAAGAAGAAGAGATGACCATTTTCCCTTATTCCTCCTTGCAACTGTAGTTGCAGTTGCAACTGCAGCTCTCCACAAGACTTGCACTCAAACTGAGTGTGCAAATGAGCTAAAACATACTCTATTTATATTAATTTGTCCAGTGAATTTTCTGGATGAGCCAACCTGACTTTCTGGTAATTATATTTTCTGTTTATCTTTTTCCTGTGGAGCTGACTTGTATTTCTAGAAAATAATATTTTGTTAGGAGGACTTGTCTTCTAGGGTTTCCACACATCTGTTTAATGGTTCATAACCTGAATTATTTTTGGCACGAAATGAGAGTGGAGATATAATAAATCAATGTAAAGACATATCTCAGATATCCAATAATATAAAAAAAATGTATCAGAGATGAAACCATAAACACAAAGATACAATAATAGACAATTTTATATTAATGAGTGAAAATGTACAAAGACTGTAAACATACAGAGTGAAAGACTCGCTAGAATGGTGGCAGCTTATCTCTGAGAAGGGATGTGTCTGCTACTCACATTCACAAGAAGATGATTTTACAATGAGGCTCCAAAGGCATTTTTATCATAAATAAAATCCAAAACCCTAACCTCGGAAGATGAAAATCCAACAATTTTTTGGACCCTGTTTTGGGTAGTTTGGTGTATCAACTTTCCGGGGGCGTAACTTTGGCATGCGATCTCCGTTTTGGGTGCACGATAGCTCATTGGAAAGGTATCATTGAAGAGATTTATTTTGGGGGCTCAAACAAAGCCTTCAATTATCTTTGAGAATATCGATCCCAAAAAACCTTCATTTAGGCCCCGAAAGTTAAAAATTGTTAAAAATAGTAAATTACCAAAATTGCCAGAAAATTGTTTTAAGCTAGTTAGAAACGGTGGGTGGCCACCGATATCCACATGGATCAGTTCACTTTCTTTTGTAATATTCTATTCTAAGTCATAGGTTACACATGGAGGTTAATACCTCCCATAACTACCAAATCATCAACACTCCCTCTTATCTAGGGAGGTATTAACTAGGATGTTTTTCATGTAGTGGTCTTGAAACACATTCATCCATCTCACATGGCAGGGGAAAGACTCACATAGTCTTGAAGACTAGTCTACAGGTAGCATCACCATAGCCACACAAGCTATCATATGATCAAACAAATCATGTAACAAGTATCATCATGATAGCCACACATTAGCCATCTAGTTGGAAAACACCTCCAACACTATTGGTTGGCCCTCCATCTAGTAACCTTCGATGCTATTGATCAATACTCTAACTGGGAATCATCTACGACACTACTGGTTTGCATCTAGTTCATACAGAACTAGTAACTAGGCGTACCAAACTTTTTCCACAGCTCACTAGAGTAGCCTCTACGTAACAAACTTTTTCCAACACTCACTGGAGTCATAGTAACTAGTCAGTTCACACAAAATCTAACATCTAGTTCATGAGAACTAGTAACTAGGCGTACAAGACTTTTGACGAAGCTCAGTAGAGTAGCCTCTGCGTACCAGACTTTTGTGAAGATCACTAGAGTAGCAGTAACACTCAGTGCCAACCCTTTTTCATGTTGGATGAGTCACACTTCCCAGTGCCATCCCTTTTTCATTCTGGATGAGAATATTTAGAGACAACCCTTTTTCATGTTGGATGAATCATACTTCTTAGTGCCATCCCTTTTTCATGTTGGATGAGAATATTCAGAGACAACCCTTTTTCATGTTGGATGAATTACATTTCTTAGTGTCAAGCCTTTTACATGTTGGATGAATTACATTTCTTAGTGTCAACCCTTTTTCATGTTGGATGAGAACACTCAGTGCCAACCCTTTTTCATGTTGGATGAGTTACACCTGTCTCAGTGCCAACCCTTTTTCATGATGGATGAGAATACTTAGTGCCATCCCTTTTTCATGCTGGATGAGTTACACATGTCTCAATGCCAACTCTTTTTCATGTTGGATGAGAATACTTAGTGCCATCCCTTTTTCATACTGGATGAATTACACTCCCTCTAAAGAGGGATCACATGCTTCCCTAGAAATACATCATCATACACCACTCCCTTTACTAGGGATGTCCTTCTGGACTACACCAAGCTTGTCTCTGAAGTATACAAACTTCACTCTTGATAGAGGATTGGTAAATACATCTGCTACCTGCTCATTAGTAGCAACATACTTGAGCTTCATTACTCCCTTCTGTACCACATCTCTAATATAATGGTACTTGATCTCGATGTGCTTGGACTTTTCATGGAACACCGAGTTCTTTGACAACTTCACACAACTATGGTTGTCACACCAAATAAAAGTCGCCTCTAACTCGAGATTAAGAAAACCAACAAGTAACTTATGAAGACACAATGCTTTGCTACATGCTGAACACGTTGCTATGTACTCTTCCTCAGCTGTAGTAAGCACCGTGCTAGTATGCTTCCTACTAAACCATGAGATCATAACTGATCCCAAACTGAAGAAACATCCAAATGTACTCTTTCGGTCCTCAACATTACCATCCCAATATGAATTAGTAAATCCTTGTAGGCTTATCTCACAATCTAAGGCATACTTGAGACCATAATCAATTGTACCCTTCAGGTACCTCATCACATGTTTTTCTGCAATCAAATGAACATGTCTCGACTCAACCATATACTAACTCAAAGTGTTCGCCGCAAAACATAAATCTGGTCTCATGTTCGTTAAGTACATTAATGAACCAATAATATGTCTATACATGTTGGCATCTACTGTCTCTGAAGATGTGTTTCTCAAAAACTTCAGATTTATCACCATCGGTGTAGGTATGTGTAGTGTGCCAATTGCTCTGATACCAATTTGTAGTGTACCTTTCACTACCCAGGTTCACCCAACCTCTCGATTCACCATTCATTACATGGATTTAAAAACAAATGCATTTAACCAGAATTAAACACACTTAAAACTCAGAGTAAAATATATGGGTACTGCTATAATTAAAAAAGCCATAACATTCATCATTAATTCATTTACACAGCGGAAAACATGATAATATATACAACCCAGTCGTGCCAAGACATGATCAAAGCATAATTCAGAATACTTATCTTTTAACAG
>JZKD02S1888335.1:3875060-3885436 GCA_000966675.3 Picea glauca | reverse complement strand
TATAATTTTTTTATGATATTATATTTTTAAGTTTTATGAATCTTAATTTTTTTTTCAAAATTTCAAATTTAATAATATATATTTACGTATATAGAAACTTTTCTATTGAGAAAGGTTTAGTATTTCCTTTATAGATTATAACTGTTGAAAATTACCAACTAATTTCCCATGCGGATGTATGCACATAACATTAGCTAAAAATAGAATGTGCATGCATGCACTCTTCAGTGAACATGTTGTGTAACTAGTGGATCAGGTTATAATTAATTTGTCTAACTGTCTATCAGATCCTTGTTGTAGGAAAATTCCCCTCCGGATAGGTGAATGTCCTCTTGGATCCTAGACCCCTATTACCAAGACAGAAAAATGCTAACATTGGACACTGACATTCCTTTAAATGTAGTTAAACTAGTCGAAGGAAAAAGATGAAGACAATATGATGTACCTTTTTCTGAAGCTTGTCCTTGCTTAGTCCAGGCTGAACTTCATCTTTAGGCCCTTTAGTGAGATCTTCAATTCAATAGACAACAAATACAATGCATGCTTCCTATTCTACCAAGATTAGTTTAAACTAAATTTATCAAGAAAAGAGAAGCCTATGCAAACATACACAAAATTGAAGGAAACATGCCAAACATATATTAATGAGAAAATTACAAGGCACTTACAATATGTAGATGAAGTTGAAACAACCTATCCAAGTCCTCCTTGTCCAACCCCTTGCTCCAAATATCCACGATCAGAATAACAATACTTTTTTTTTGATATTCTCCTCCCTTTTACCATGAGAATGTCTCCTTTTATGGGCTTTGAGAGGCTCAACCACCTTATCTATCTTTGGAATAAGTTGACGATATGACTCCATCATTTTTGGTATCTCCCTTGGATACAACCTAAAGCTTAGATTTGATCCAAACCAACTCGGATCATTTCTAGTTGTCCTTAGAGATAAGGGGGATTTCTTCCCATGATTCTATCAACCAATCGATGCTCCCTCAAAGTTGGTAACAAATCACTATAGCACTCCCTTCTAAGTGGTCAAGGAGCGCTAGCGCTCCCTGCATGTGAGCAGGGGAGTGCTGGTATTCCAAAAATTCGTTTAAGATGACCATTTCTCAAGGAAAAATAGTTTGCTAAGCTTTCCAAATGATGTGTTTTCCTCTTCTAACATGTCTTAGAGGGTGAATCAAGTGTTTCTATGGTGTCGTTCATAATGCAATATAGGCAGGACTAAAATAGGATATTTGCGACACTTGCGACACTTGTGATAATGATAATGGGACATTATTGAAGTGAGGAATTTTGACGTGTAACAATCCTATATAACTAGCATACCAATAGAGGTGCAGAGTAGCAATATAGACTATAGTGTATCAAAATGTGTGGGATACGGAGATGATGGTTGTATGCATGTGATTGGCTACTGTAATTCTCCCTTCAATAATACGAATACTAATTATCATTTCCCCCTAAGAAGGGTTTCCATGTAAATAATTGTGTTCAATTGATGTGATTGTTGTTGTTTCTTGTTGCTCTTGGGTTGTTTTCTTTTCTAATAAAATCGTGCTTTGTTTATGCTTCTATTTCATAACAGGTGGTATCAGAGCACAAAATTGAAGGATGTGAGAGCGAAGGAGAAGAGAATATGATCGCTAGAAATAAGAACAAGGTAGAAGAGTGTAGAGTTGAAGGATATGAGAACGAAGGAGAAAGAGGACCATCGTTAAGTAGATTGGAAGGAAAAGGAGAGTATGTTGTAGGGAGGAGAAATAATCATTAGACTCTCACTCCCTAATTCATGTTGGAGGAGTGATAGTTACTCTCAAACTTAACTTTTCCCAGTTTTCCTGAGATCATCGTTTCGTGATCGTTGAGACAGACATGATAGTTCATTGCGATAACCTCAGAGTTCATCGCTCCTCCAAGCCTACATAGGACTGATATCCTTATATCATTGCGTCATACGTGTTATAAGGGGTGCGATAGTACTTGTTCAATAGGTTAAGGCTTGTGCTAATGGAGAGAGTGCAGAGCTCTAAGTTTGAGTTGGAGAAATTCAATAGAAAGAATAACTTTTAGTTATGGAAGCTCAAGATGTGGGATCTTCTCATGCAACAAGGATTGCAAAAGGAATTGGAAGGAAAGTCAAAGAAAATAGTGGGCATGTTATATGAGGACTAAGATGACATGGATTCAAGAGCTCTCAGTACCATTCGTATGTGTTTGGTAGATGAACCTTTTTTTAACATCGTTGGAGAGGAAACAACAACAGGCTTATGGAGCAAGATGGAAAGTATGTATATGAAAAATTCCTTGAAAAACATAATCTTCTTGAAGAGGGAGTTGTACAACTTATGGATGAAAGAAGGTACAACAATTATAGATCATCTAAATGTTTCCAATACCTTGCTTTGTCAATTAAATAGTATGGAGGTAACATACAAAGATGAGGACAAAGCAGTCATGCTACTGTGTTCATTACCCGAAAATTGGGATTATATGGTCACATCTATATAGTTTAGCACAACATATACCATTGACTATGATATTATTGTGGTAGATATTTGGACGGATGAAATGAGGAGAAGATCTCATAAAGAAGCCTCAACAACATAAACAATAGTGGTCAAAGGTCGATGAATAGAAAGAGGGCACGATCAGAGAGGTACATCAAGGTCTAATTCAAAAGGAAAGAAGGGTAAGAATAAATGTTGGTTCTGTGGAAAATCTAGACATCTCAAGAGGGATTGTTGGAAAAGACAGAATGCATCCAAAGAGGACCCCACAAAGGAGGCAAAGGAAGCTAATTTAGCTTAAACAAGTTCAGGTTTAGGATCAGGTATGGTTGATGAGGTATTTTCTACTTGTGATGTTTGACATCAACATCAACATTGGTTGTTAGATTCTGGTGCATCCATCCACATGTGTATTCATAGAAATTGGTTCTCAACTTACCGACCTATTGATGATGGCATTGTTTTTATGGGAAATAATTTTTTTTGTAAAATTGTTGGAGTTGGTAGCCTCCGGATTAAAATGAATGATGGTATTGTAAGAACATTAACATATGTGAGGTATGTACCTAAAATTATAAATAACTTAATATCTTTAGAAGTTCTAGATTCTATTGGTTACATGTGTACAACTCAAGGTGGATTATTGAAGGTGTCCAAATACATCTTAGTAGTCATGAAGGAAAAAAGGATCAATAACCTTTATCATCTTGAAGGAAGAAATGAAATAAATCAAGCGGTGGTAGCATATGAAGGTGCAAGTGACTTTGTTCATTTATGGTATCAACGTTTGGGTCATATGAGTGAGAAAGGGCTTAAGGTACTGGTTGATCGTAAGTCTTCCAAGTTTAAAGTTTTTGAATTTGAATTTCTGCAGGTATTGTGTTTTTGGAAAACAATGTAGATAAAATGATCTAAATTTCAGGGGGTATGTGATCTAAATTTAGATGAAAAAGTCATAAATCTATAAAGCTAATAGATTTACCATGTGGATCAAGGAGATGCCCACCTCCTCATTAATTAATTAGGCTAGTAGGTTTCTCATATGGGCCAAAGAGAGTCCCACCTCTCCATTATTGTATTGGGTTTTATTTTCCACTACTTAATTAGTTGGGTAGTTAGACCTATTATTATAATAATAGAGACTCATTTAATGAGTTCTTTACATTATTGTATTGGGTTTTATTTTTCACTACTTAGTTAGCTGGGTAGTTAGATCTATTATACTAATAATAGAGACTCATTTAATGAACTCTTTTCGACTTTGTCAAATGGACCATTTTTTAATGCTATATAAAGGCCTAGCATGCCTTTTCATAATATCAAGTTACTCATTTTGACTTCTCTCATATTTTTTATTGTTCATTGTGAGATTATTTAGCTCTAAGTGATTTACTAGTAATTAGTTTTAGAGATGAGACTCATCTTTGAGCCTCGCCTCCCGAGTACTTCATTTACATATTTTTGTCCATGCTTCTTTTCATGAAATATTGACATGTCTAAGATTCTTATCTCTTGGCATTCAAGCCATCCAGATCTCAGTCCCTGAGATCTAGATCAATGGTATCAGAGTAGGTACACTCTCCATCGAAACAAGGGTTTGAAGCATGTTGCGGGTTCAAACATTTGAAACAATCACCAACCTCCTTTTGGTACTATCAGAATCCATTTTTCAGGCCATACACTGTAAGCATCACATTTTGTCCACATGAATTACACAATCTTTTTTTTACCCTCGGATATTCGTTCACCATTACAAGAAGAAACATACATGGATTCACTACATCCATACATGGATTCACTACATCTACACATGGATCCACTACATCCATTGATATGAAACATTTTCAATAAATTTGCAGTGTGTCCATGTTGCCCACAGAGGTTCCACAACCTCTACAACTTCCCATGCTGCTCTGCCAACCCTTGGCATCTTTTGTGGACCTCTACACTCAACCAACTTCAAATAGGTGTTTTGACCTCTACACAACATTTCAGAGACTCTACCATATATTACTAGAAATATCTCTTCAATATATCAAATGGGTATTTCCCAGAATCTCATTTGGCTTCCTAGTTTGAGAGATATCATTGATTGAATCTCATCATGTATTTGATTCAAGGAGGCCGCACGTACCACCATATTCAACGGTATTTTTCTCCCTTCTCAGGAAACCACATAAGGATTTCCACATGTGGCTAGAAATATCTCTTCAATATATCAAATGGGTATTTCGTGAAATCACATTTGACTTCCTGGTTTGAGAGATATCATCGATTGAATCACAACATGTATTTGACCCAAGGAGGTCACGCGTACCACCATCTTCAAAGGTATTTTTCTCCCTACTAAGGAAACTAAAAATGGATTTCCACATATGGATGGAGATATCTCTTCAATATCTCAAATGGGTATTTTGTGTAATTTTATTTTGTTGTTTTTTTATGAGATATCATTGTTTGAAGCAGCACATGTCTGTAACCAACATGGTTGCACACCCTTCAAATTCGAACTGGTTTTTATCACTCCATGGGACACCTCAGAACAAGTTCCATATACCGATGGAAATATATCTTCAGTATCTCAAATAGGTGTTCAATGAAATTCGATTTCATCGCATGTAGTAGAAGTTATGAATAGATTTGCAGAAGGATGTTCACAACCCCCAAAGTCACAACTTTTCCATATTATTTTTTAAAATTTTGGGATTTTATTAAAATTTCTTTATTTTTCTACCCAAGTACAATGTCATTGTCAAATAGGTTATGGGTCAACCACAAAAAACCCTTTTCTTCTTTGGGTATTTTTACATTGTAATCATAATGGTATGATAATGAGGTTTCTCTTTTTAGCATGGGTGAAATGATGGGGACCATCATTTTTTAAGGGGGGAGGAATGATCCAAATTTTATGGGGTATGTGGTCTAAATTCAGATGCAAAATTTATAAAGATAATAAATTTTCCATGTGGATCAAGGAGATGCCCACCTCCTTATTAATTAATTGGGCTAACAGGTTACCCATATGGGTCAAAGAGAGTCCCAACTCTCCATTATTGTATTGGGTTTTATTTTTCACTACTTAGTTAGTTGGGTAGTTAGATCTATTATTATAATAATATAGACTCATTTAATGAGTTGTTTACATTATTGTATTGGGTTTTATTTTCCTCTACTTAGTTAGTTGGGTAGTTAGATCTATTATACTAATAATAGATACTCATTTAATGAGCTCTTTTTGACTTTGTCCAATGGACCATTTTGTAATGATATATAAATTCCTAGCAAGCCTTCTCATAATACCAAGTTAATCATTTTGGCTTGTCTCATATTTTATATTGTTCATTGTGATATTAATTAACTCTGAGTGATTTACTAGTAATTAGTTTTAGAGGTGAGGCCCCTCTTTAACCCTCACCTCCTGAATACTTCATTTACATGTTTTTGTCCATACTTATTTTCATGCAAGATTGACATGTCTAAGCTCCTCCTCTCTTGACATTCAAGCCATCCAAATCTCAGCCCTCAAGATCCACATCACAAAAGTTTAAAACAGGGAGACATATAAGTAAAGGTATCCTAAATTACATTCATTCAAATTTTTGGGTACCATCCCCCACAGTTTCGAGGATCTTCATATTTTGTGTCATTTATAGATGATTACTCTAGAAAGGGTTGGGTCTATTTACTTAAAAGAAAATTTGATGTATTTAATACTTTTAAGCAATTCAGAGCTTTGGTTAAAAACATCACTGACAGGACAATCAAGTGTTTAAGAACATATAATAGAGCTGAGTTAAGATCTGTGGAATTTGAAAACTATTGCAACGAAGCTGGGATTGAAATACATAAGACCACGGTTCATACTCCGCAACAAATTGGTGTTGTTGAATGCATGAATATGACTATTCTAGGGAGAACAAGGAGCATGCTCAGTAACACCAAGTTGCATGAATAATTGTGGGAAGAAACAATTTACAACATGCTATTTGATAAATGGGTCACCATGAATTGCAATAAATATTAAGATTCCATAAGAGGTATGGACAAGACATTCATGTGATTATTCAAGTCTGAGAATATTTGGTTGTGATTATTATGCTCTTATTTCTAAAGATCAGCGTTCGAAGTAAGATCCTAGCTCAAATAAATATTTCTTTGTTGGTTATGATGATGGAGTTAAGGGGTACAGATTGTGGGATCTTACTGCCCACAAACTGATCATAAGAAGAGATGTGGTATTTGATGAATCCTCACTTATAAAATAAAAAATAGTAGATGTTGAAGTGAGATAAGAATAGGTACCACAAGTTCAACAAATTCAATTGGAGACTCAACCATCTTTAGAAAAGGAATAGCATGAAGAAGTTCCAGAAGAAGAAGATGAAGATGCAAAAATATCCAGGAAACTATGGATATGCCTCAACCAACTCTAAGGAGATCTACATTGGTCATCAATCCTTCTGAAAGGTATGACAATTATGTTTCTTTTGTGGCTTTGGTTTCAATTAATGGAGAACTGAGTTGTTATCAGGAAGCAATAAAGGTATTTGAAAGTGTTAAATGGAAAGAAGCTATGAAAGAAGAAATGTATGTCTTAGAGAGTAATAAAACATGGGACCTCATAGAACTTGCAAAGGATAGGAAAGTAGTCGTCTGCAAGTGGGTTTACAAACTGAAAAATGGTATTGATGATAAAGTTGAAAGTTTTAAAGTAAGACTGGTAGCAAAAGGGTATTCTTGAAAGAAAGGTATAGATTTTCATGAAATCTTTTCACTAGTTGTGAATCTTGTTTCAATTCGTGTTGTGTTAGCACTAGTTGCTTTACTTGATCTTGAGTTAGAACAAATAGATGTTAAAAAAATGTTTCTACATGGATATTTGAATGAAGATATATATATGGAACAACCATATGGGTTTGTTCACAATCACAATAAGAGTTTTGTTTTCAAACTCAAGAAATCATTGTATGGCTTGAGGCAGTCTCCCAAGCAATGGTACAAGAAGTTTGATCCCTTCATGGTGAGTCTAAATTTTACAAGAAGTGAATATGATCATTGTGTTTACTTCAAAAAGTTGGAAAATGACATATTCATTAATTTGGTGTTAAATGTTGATGGTATGATTGTGGCAAGAAAAAACATGGTCGAAATCAATAGGTTAAAGGCTCAATTGGCTAGGATGTTTGATATTAAGGATTTAAGAGCAGAAAAAAAAATCTTGGACATGGCATAGAGACATGGAAGATGGTAAGTTGTGGTTATCACAATAGAAGTATGTGGATAAAATACTTATGAGATTCAGTGTAGATAATATGAAACCCATAAAAATCCCGTTGGCTTCTCATTTCAAGCTTTCTTCAATTTTATGTCCTAGTAATGACGAAGAAAAGGATTATATGTCTCGTGTACCATATTCTAATCCAATAGGAAGTTTGATGTATGAGATGGTGAGTACTAGACCATATATTTCACATGCAATTGGTGTTGTCAGTAGATACATGTAAAATCCAAGTAAAGAGCCTTGGGAAATAGTGAAATGGGATCTTCAGTATCTTAGAAGCACAAGTTATTATTCTATCACTTATGATGGTTCCAGTGATTCAGTTTGCAGTTATGTAGATTCAAATTTTGTAGGTGACTTGGACAAAAGGAGATCCAGTCTAGGATGTGTATTTTCTCTTGGAGGAGGACTTGTTTGTTGGATATCAAAGCTTCAAAACATATTTCCTTTATCCTCTACCGAGGTAGAATATATGGTTGCTCCACATACATGCAAGGAGACAATTTGGTTAAAAGGTTTGTTGGGTGAGTTTGGAAGGATTCAGGACAAGGTAAAAGTATTATGCGATAGTCAAAGAGCTATTCATTTGGATAGCAATCCAAATTATCACTGTAATATGATGCATATTTCTATTAAATATCATTTTGCAAGACAAGTTGTTGATGAAGGGGGAGTGCCTCTCGAAAAGGTCCATACAAAAGAGAATTCTGCAAACATGTTTATGAAACTAGTTTTGTTAGAGAAGCTACGATGGTGTTTGGCTTCTCTTGGCTTGCAAAAAAGATGAATTAATTTGGGTATGATCTATCAGGTAAATTGTTGTCAAGGTAGAGATTGTTGAAAATTTCGAACTATTTTCCCATGCGGATGCATGCACACAACATTAGCTAAAAATAGAATGTGCATGAATGCACTCTTCAGTGAACAAGCTGTGTAACTGGTGGATCAGGTTGTAATTAGTTTGTCTAACTCTCTATTAGATCCTATACAACTAGCATACTCGTAGAGGTGTGGAATAACAATGTAATGTAGAAAAATGTGTGGGATAAGGAGAGAATGGTTGTATGCTTCTGATTGGCTAATATCGATTATCATTGCCCCATGACTTTTCCCTAAAAAGGGTTTTGGTTTAAATCATTGTGTTCAATTAATGTGATTGTTGTTGTGTCTTGTTGTTTTCTTTTCTAATAAAATAGTACTATGTTTATGCTTCTGTTGCCTAACATTAACAACATCAAATCACTTTCACTGAGTGAAAAAACACTATAAAAAAACCAACATCAATTTAATCACTTTTATTGAGTGAGAAAGTACTATAAAAACATAAAATGATAGAATTTTTTTCCATGAAAATACACACACATATATATAATTTTTCCAATATATCCCCTCCCTACCCTTACATATGTGATAATGTTTACAACCCTTACATAACACACGTGATAATGTTTTCAATAATATCTCCTGGCAAGCTCCTCATTCTGAAAGTCGCATAAGCCTGAAAAAGAGCGTGAGTGTTTTATGAAATTTTATAGATTTCCGTGGCAAAAACGACCTCTGCTCTCCATTGAGCAACAATGTGGACCGTCCATTCCTGCAATCAGAGACTTGAAGCTCTACGGCTCTGAAATAAAGGTACCGGGAAATAACTGCAAAGACCTGTGACATCTTGCAGACAAGGAGATGGAATAAAGTGTGGAGGTTCAACGCCCAATCCCAATCTCTCCCACACATCTTCGATCTCTTTTCTTTTTTCGGTGTACCATGGACAACTATCCTCGACCATTGATGTACCTTCGGCGTCCTTTTCAAACGCTAATTATGTTATCGATCTATCCCTATCCGCATCCGAGACCTCCTATGGTAACAACGATAACTATGTTGTAGGAAAGAGGTTTGCTAGTCATCTATCCAACAGCCTAATTTCCCATGGAATACGAATCGGCACTATCGAAACAAGATCCGTCCATATAGTAATTTTCTCTTTGAATTACAAGTCAAGTTGTTGTCTAAATGAGCTCGTGATCATGTTGAATCCGAGGGTGTACCCATAATTCTTGTGTTCTACGATGTGGAGCCTTCGGATCTTCGGTGCCACGTAATGTATTCTCCAGTCCTGCACATTTTCCTGTGCACGCCTTCAAAAAATGGAACATTGTATTGTGAAGACCTACGCATGTTGGCAGAGGAGAAAACATTTGACCCACAAACTTGTAAAGAGAGGCCGCAAAATGACTCCTATACAATTACTTGTAAAGAGAGGCCGCAATATGACTCCAATACAATTACAAAATGGAGTAAGGCTCTTTTTATGCTTCACGAATATTCGGTTTCCAGAGGGGGACCTATAATGGGCAAGTCTATGTACCTAATGTGAGAAATTCAATGTAGAAGTTAAAAATATTTTTTCCCGAACAACTGAGTGGGCTTAATGGTCAAGAGCATGTGTTATCTCTGGGGAGGTCACAAGTTCAAAACCTGCGGGGGGTAGGGATGTTCATATTGGCCCGTTGTGACAATGCTGGAAGGGTAGACGACCCCTGCTGAGTCACAAGTTGTTGGTATATCTGGCTTGCGGG
>JZKD02S1888335.1:3843205-3875019 GCA_000966675.3 Picea glauca | reverse complement strand
AAAAAAAAAAAAAAAAAATTCCCACCCATAATATTCTCCATATCTCCTTATCCCATCAATATAACTAAATTCCCAATTCCCAAATTTTTAAAGAGATTTTGTATAACTTTCATTACAAGTTTTAGAAAGATATTGCACAATGTTCTCTTTGTTAATCATTACTTCTTAAATATGAAATATGGGTTATGTACTTTTATGAATTATTTTACCCCATGTTCTTGGAAGTGGCCGACCTTTGATCATTCAAGGTAAAAAAAAAACCATTTTAAAACATCATTAATGACATGTTCTCTAAGGACTCCAAACTATGACAATGGTTTTCCACTCTTACTCAAATCTGATGCTCAACGGAATAAGACTTTGAAGGTAGATCTGGCATACGGTAGATCCTTCCTTCCAGGACTGGTTTGTTGATGAGTTACTTTAGTGCGGAATGATCTGTAAAGAAGGTGAGGATGAATGATCAGGTAGCCCCTCATCACATTGGTTGGGGGAAGGCTAACCTGGCAAGCGAAAAAGCCAGTAATCATCTCTTTCTTCTTGTTGGGTGCCCATTTGTATGTTTTTGTGTGTGATTAATATAAGGTTTTTTTCCTTTTTTGGGAAGTTTTTGATTCATTTTTTAAAAAATACCAAGCCCCTTCCACCCCACCTAGAAAAATTGAAAAACCTTTAGCTCTTCTACAAAGTTTATATTTTTTAACTCTGAAGATTGATCTTAGAAATGGGCTCCCAGGTCCCCTTGTTCCTTGATTGAATTTATAGATTTTCCATATGAAGATACCTCACCTTGTTCCTTGGTTGGATTCATATATTTTCCATATGAAGATACCTCACCAACTTGAGGCCCTCCTAACTCTTTCAAAGGTATAAGTGGAGAAGGCTTAGGGATTTTTATCCCAAATAGAATGGGGAGGAAGTCACTTATTTGTTCCTCTTCCTGCTATCTTAACCTATCCCCCAAGAGCCAAAACAAAAATTTTCAGAGTTCTTTCTATTATCAAAGGGTGACAACATTTTATACTTACTTGATACTACCAAGGTTTCCTTTTCTGTTTTTTCAGTGTCTGAAATTTGCGACCACAACAAGACTGTGTCCATCAAGTCTTTTGCTTCCACTAAAGAGGATCCCTTTGGACTATTTATGTTGTTCAAATTGTCCTTAGTGGTCACCTTAACCCTAGGATATTGTGAAACACCCTTAAAACCTTCATTATTGGCACCTTACTGCACCTTTCGTACCCAAATCTTTCTTTTATTTGGCAATGGATAATTAACCACCAGATGGCTATGGACATCACATGTTCTACACTTAAATGGAATGTTTTCATAATTGATTGGTTAATAGAAAATACAATGCCCCTTCTAATTGTAATTGAATTTTCCAAGCCCTTTGTTAAATCCATTCCTATGGATTTAAGTTGTCCCCATATAACCAAAATCACAACAATATTTATTCAACTCATAAAATATACCTAAAGCAATCCCAATTTCAATAAAATATCATTTGACCACAAAATTAGGGTGTTATTCCTATGGACATTCTTGGCTAAGAAACAATGCTAAGGCACCCTATGGAAGCTTTGAAAACCTTCTTGTTTTAGGCCTCAAGATAGCTCTTGGTCCAGAGAGGGTAACCCTTGAATATATTCAACAACTAGCTGTCTAGTGTCACTTTAGAAATAATGGTTTCATGTAGTTTTCATTGTTAGGTTTCATTGATTGTGTGACAAAATGATATTGGAAGAATAGTGCAAACTAGACACAACAACCCTATCTAAATCTTCATACCAAGGACTTTCCATTGGGTATAATTATCCCGTATTGTCGAAATATAAAGTTAATTAGATGGAAGTTGCAGAAGAAATTAAAGATGACATATGTCTCAAGTACCAATGAGAATGGCATGGAAATCGTTGATGCTCAAGGAATACATCAAACTATTAGAAATGCTAATGAGGGTGGAAATCCTTAACTTTATTGATAGGATAAAAAAACATATGGGAAACATTCAAATGAATCCAATAATATTCAAGAAGACATATTGAGTAATATTGACATGAATCCCATGGTTCATAGGTGACTATAAAGTTTAGATAACCTTAAACTCGGAGTAAGAGAATAACTAATACTAAATAGGTCAGTAATAAATATTGTACCCATTTCCAAATTATTTAAAGCTAAATAGCTCACTCATAATATTCACAATAAGTTAATAAATAATACAGAATAAAGAAACAAGTATTTGAAATGAATCATTGCTTTACAAAGAGATACAAAGTCTACAAAATGAGTGGTTAATCCTTTGGTACACTCCCAAATTCTCAATACATACAGTGGCCTCATGAGCTCTAGAAAAACTCAGCCTCTAAGCTACAAAAATTCCAACCCTTATAAAGTATTCAGTTCTATTGTTTATCCTTTCTTGAATGAAAATCTTTTATCTATTATTACAAAATCTAACACCTTAGTGCAAATCCATCACAAAGTGCTAAGACTAGGTGAACATTAGAAGTGTTGCCAATGTCGCCTAAGCAACGACTTCCCTCGTTTTAGTGAAGGATGGATCCAAAACAAGGGAGACCTCCCTAGTAGGACTTAGGGTTCCTATAGAAAGATAAAATCAAGTCTAAGGTCCCCTAAGTAGCTACCTAATTCACCACTAATGAAATTGTCGGGTTGTTATATTCTTTTAGTGAGATAAAAATCAACCAACTGACATGTTGAGGTGGATCAAATGGGAGATGTTCCACTAGATGGATAAGTTGAGTTAAAGGTTATATTGAGGTCAAAGTGATCAACTGGGAAGTCGAAAGGTCAGCCAACGGGAAGTCAAACGAAGATTGAACTAGAGGTCAACTATAACTGAATCCCAAGATTCATAGGATTGCAACCAATTATATGCATGGATCTGTAACTATTTTTGGGCACCATGATTTATAGTTTTTCCTATTGTAAAGCCTATAAATATGAAATTTTGTAATAGTGTAAAAGCTAATCCATAGAAGAATCGCGAAGGTCATGTAGATGCAATTCAAATTAGTTGTAGGGTTGTTCTTGTGTAAAACAAGAGAGTAGGATGATGATTGTGTCTTAGGTTTAGACAAAGGTTGGTCATGTAACTCTTTATTTAATGAATGAATAATACAAAAAGAAAGAAATATGCTCAAATAATGTTGGTTTTCTCATTTAAGGATTTCCAGGGTAAAATCTTTGTGTATTGTGTGTATGTTTGCCATTTATTTTCTTCTTAAATATGTCTTCTCTTTCCTGGTTTTTTTAGTATAACTCTTTATATTCTCTACGAGTGGTATCAAAGAGTATCTAAGTAGTTTTGAGAAAAGGAGTATCGAAGCTCATGTTTGTTGCTATGTACAAGTTGTATCAGAGCAAGGCTAAGAAGAACTTGGATTTAGCTGAACCTAGATCTTGGAGAAATGTATTATCCTACTATGTTCTTTTCCAGACTCCTAGGATAGCTTAATCGGGGCTATAGTGAGAAATTTGAGCACACTAACACTTGAAGACGTGGTTTCATCTCTGTTGTCAGCAAAAATGAGAAGGAAGAACATGGAAGGATCAACAAAGGATTCCTTGATGGTGAGAGGTTGACCGATTGACAGAGTGTTACATAATGTTTCCCCTATAGATAGGTGAAACCTCCCTTGGATTACAGACCCCTAATACCAAGACAAAAAACTACAAATGGACACTAACATCCCTTTGAATTTAGTTAAACCAATCATAAAGAGAGAGAGGGAGAAAGGGTGATGCACCTTGTTTCGATGTTTTTCCTCACTTCTTCCAATCTGAGATTGATCTCCAAAATCCATGGCGCAAATTGATACCTACAATAGGAAGCAAAGAGAAATGAAGAAATCCTACTCTACAATATTAGACCAAACAAATTCATCTACAAAGATTGAAGGAACAATAGACAAGCACATGCAATAATACACAAGTTTGAAGGAAATAGGCCATGTATATTCAAATGAGAATCCAAATATAATAATTACAGACCGCAATTGATTCAGTTGCAATAGAATCCCCAAGCTCCCCTCATCCATCCCTTGCACGATTCTACCAAGATCATAAGTTTGATATCTGAAAACTCCCCCCCCTTCACCTTGGAAATCCCTTAATATATAGGCTTGAGAGGCACAACAACCATGATAAAATGAGGGGTATGATTGAGGATATGTCTCATTGAGGCTTGTATAATATCCTAAAATGAATCCCAAGCATGAGGGTTGAACGCAACTAACTCCATCTCAAAGAGATGGCCCATAGATAAAGGTGGAGGGGATCCCCCTCTTTTCTCAACAAGAATGGCACTCCCCCTCAGTGAGAGACAAGGAACTATATTAGGAATGGTTCTCCCCTATAATGATAGAGGGATTTCCATGTGTGTATCCTCAGTATGGATAGGGGGGTTCCACCCTTCATAAATGCTAAAAACTAGGTTGATTTTTCCAAGGAAAAAGTGTGTTTTTACCTAAATATGATGGTTTTACTCTTCCCATATGAATTAGGGGTCATGAAAAACTATTTTAATGGTTTCAAGGGGTGGAGACACCTCACAAAGTGAATTCAACACTTGGAAAGGTGCATACGAAACTTGCAACACTGAATGTGACACTTATCGAGGTGCATATGTCACTTTGTGACACTTGCGACCCTTAGGGTGTGAAACAAAAAATGTTGTTTTTTGATGTGTAATAAATGCTCCCTAAAGTGTGAGATTAGAAGAGAAACTTATGGCTGAAACACTTTACAAATTATTCAATGCAAGGGTGTTGGAGTTTCATTTCCAAGGCAAACATACAAATTATTAATATGTGTTTCATTTCCAAGGCAAACATACCTATTCTCAAAATGTGAGATGATTCAAAGCAAGGTTGTCGACCAATAAACTGCGGATCTATGAGAATAATGACTAAGGATATGGCCACCAAAGATACAGTGTGGACCCATACCTCCATGACATGAACTAATCGCAGCCTTGCAAAATACACAGTTGAGCTATGAAATGACAAAACATAGCCACAGATCAATACATTGTGGATCTATGTGACGATAAATATATTAGGATGTTCAAACGATATCCATTGCAACCCAGGAAAATAACATAATCGAGTGAGTTCCCAACCCAGGGTCTTCGTCTCGATCTTGATGCGGTACAAATATAGCCATGTGAATAGATGGTTTGATGTCAAACATGGTAGAAACCACTTGATTACCAGTCATTGATGTAAACCGTTAACAAGTGAGAGGGAAATCACCAATGATGAAAATGACTCCCAAGGTACCCTAGTACATTCCAGTGAATAAGAATAAATGAATTGAGGTCGAAAATTTGTGGAATCATCTGATCAGAGGTCGATGATATAAACCTACTGTCAGAAGCGAGGAGGCCTGCCATTGAGCCATGCATGTCCTAAGGTACTAACTAGTTTCTAAGTCTAATTACGAAATATCATGTTGAATTCGACATAAAAAGACTCCTCAAAGGAGGGCCTTGATGTATCCCCCATCATTGACATGAAACTGACAAAGGAAAGTGATGTAAGATGGTAAATCAAATGAGTATGGAATGACATGAGAAATGGAAACTAGTAGTACTATAGATGGATGGTTTGAAGTGAAACTTCCCTTGAACATGATGAGGCATGACAACTGACTTGGTATCATTGACTAAACGAGTACCAAGAACATAATGTGATGGCAATAAGAGCACTCTTCGATTGGAACAAAAAAGTATGATGACTCGTGGAATTGGTATGACTCAAAGACAAATGAATTACCCAACGGTAAGACGGGACACAAACATGTGCCATGTTTAAGGGCAACAATAGCTACCATAAAGGATCCCAAAAAACTTGACCCACTTCTTTCAATTTTTCCACCATATAGATAGATGAGTACCCCTTTATTTTTTAACGAGCTTGAGGAGTATAACAGATGCTTGATATAGCTCATCCTTCAGATGGTTCCCTTGTCATATGTTTAGTGAACCCGAAGAAGGAGGGATTTGGTCCCATATGGGTCCTGGAGATTGGACTCACATAGGTCCTTTAATGCATAGTTTTATGAGCCCAAAGAAGGTAAAATTGAAGTTTTTTCATGTTTAGATAGTCTGGAAAGAACTTAAATACGACTCCATGGATGAATTTTTCATAAATTTAGTCTTCCAAGCCCGAAAAAATTGTAAACAAATATAGGGGAGAACTCTTCTAATCATGCTTGATTAGAGTAGTCCTTTTTTGTAATTAGTCTCACAAGGCCGAAAAAGAGATAAACTACCAATTGAAAGACGCCTTTTCAAACCTTTTAATGAGTGTGAAAGGAAGCAAGATCACTCGACAATATTTTCATGTTTAGAGATTTTGAAAAGAGCTTAAAGGAGAATGCAAAGATTTCCTTTTTCGTATAGCTTTTACGAGTCCTAAAAAGAGATAAAAGTGTAATCAGTAACTTATTCTCATTTTTTATCGATCACGAGAAAGAACAAAGGCCAAGCTTGTTCTAGAAAGAGTTACTATGTTACGATGGGAAAGACCCTCGAATGAGGATCACTCCTAGTAGTGTGTCTCTCTAGAGGTGTTTTTCCCCCAACTTGCATGATAGAAGCTAGTGGTTTTTCTCCAGCATGATGTCCAAAGGCTAGAGACCTACCCCCCAAATGATATTTCCTCCAACGAATCTTCTTCTTTCCTCGTTTAGGCATCTGGTTACTATTGGGAAAAATTTTACTAGGCGGAGGAAAATAAGTCTCAAGTACTCGATCCAGAGTGAGACTTGATTCTAATGGAGGGGGTTCGGTTACATTTTTTAATGAGATTGACAGAGATGATGAACTGTTCTCATTGAGACCAGGTACTTCCAAAGGATAATATAATTGTAGGGTTGTCGCACCTGATTCAAAATCATGTTTAACGTAGCAACCTATGTGGTGGGAGGAGCAGGAAAAGGAAAACCCCCATGAGCAAGGAATCCTTAAGAAGGCCTACACCTACACTCTCAAAACCATTTTGTCCTAGAAAAGGGACATTATTCGTTGCAACATTGTTGATATCTGGACTTGTATACTCAAGTTGATCAATAGTGACAATTTTTCCTTGATGGGGAAATCGTAAGATACGAAAAATCGAAGATGCGAAATCAATCATTGCATAGAACCAACTACGACCAAGTAACAAATTATAATCAAGGGGTGTGTTGAAAAATTCGATATCGACTGAAACGGTCTTACCATTCAACTTCACAGTGAAATATTGCAAGATTCCATGAGGTTGGAAATCATATCCATCAAATGATTTCAAGGTGGTAGGGGATTGGGTTAGTGTAGGAGAACTAAGGGCTCTCCAACAAGGAAAAGACATGACACAGGTGGAGGCTCCCTCATCCAACACAATGTGATGAATGTTCTTTCCACTAACCAAAACTTGAATTTGGAATTCTAAGTGGTGGGAGACCCTCTCCTTAAAATAATCCATAATATATGTAACCAGGTTTGAATCCTTCGTATCCATGGCTCCAATGGCTAACAACAGGGTTCTACATTGATTTGGAAAGTGTTGTAGAACTTTGAGGGCTGACATAGCACAAGGTGCTTATGCCAAATATTCAACGATGTTGTAGTTTTGGTCAGCACGAGCATTAGGATTAAATGTTTCTTTTCGAATTATGCTCTTGGGCGGGTGAAACGCTGTGTCAGAAATCGACTTCTCAATATGAATGGGATTGGAAGATGGAGGAGGAGTGGAACTAGAGGGTTGATCAACAACCTTCCCTTTAGTGTGATCACCTAGAGAAGTGTCATAGATATTTTCACGAGTCATGACATTAACTGTATTAAACATGTATACCTCATAGGCACTTGTGGAAGAATCCCCATGGTGGGAATGACCAACGTTTCCCACTAGTGGAGTGGCAGGATTTTGCGCAACCAAATGTTGTTGCTGAACTGATTGGGAGGTACCCTTCACATATTTAGTGACAACCTCACGATGAGAGAAATCTTTCATGTAGTGGTCTTCCTCAAAAATCACAAAAGGATATTTAAGCTTCCTTGTCAGTTGAGTATCAACAAACTTAGGTTTATAATGCTCGTTAGAAGGTTTATTGGGTTTACCCTTGTTTTTCCTCTTACCTTCTAGTTGCTGAGATTAAGTGGATTGGACCACAGTCACCTCGAAGGTTTGAACAAGTGAGAAAGTAGTGTTGGTGTTTGGAACAAAACTAGGTTGCGAAGCAGGTCTTGATGGATCATTCGATGGACGAGGAGCATGAGGGATTAGGTCATTAAGTGCATCAGACTGGGTGTAAACAAAGTCCCAATACTATGAACGACTGATAGCCTGCTCTTCAGTAACAATGTTTCCCATAGCAACATCACAGGAAATGGGAGGAAAGAGCGACTTTGTAAACCAATATGCGAGGAGTTGGTCTGAAATGGGAGCTTTAGTCAACTGGTTATGCCATCTCCACTCATGAATATGATCAGATATGTGGGTGGAAGAGGTTTTTCATAGAGAGGTCAAAAGTTCTGTACCTGTGTTGTACCGTCAAGGAAACTAACAATGCATCAGGAAATCCATGGCAAGATAATTAAAGTTTGCAAAGGAGCTACGCAGCAACTCAATGTACCATTTCGTTGTTGCACCTGTAAGTGTCCTCTGAAAAAATATAAGATGAATGGAATCATCCATCAAAGAGTTGGAAGAACAACATAAATGGAAAGTCATAACAGGATTGTTAGGATATTCCCTAATTTTTTGTCGAATTTTGGAACGTCAGACGGTAATTTGGCAGGGATGGCAGGCCAAAACGGGGCATGTAGGATGGGATCGTTTGCTAAACGTGATATATTTGGTAGATATAACATAGCCAAGAATGGTAGTTGTCTAGGTTGTGGATACTAGTGATAACCATATTACACGGGAACGCTAGTAGGGCCATATCCAGGTTGTGGCAGACGACAAAACTAGATGGTCCTCCCACAATTGGTGGCTTCCTGGGTTGTCCACCCATGTAAGGTGGTTTTCCTGGTTGTCCACCCATGTACTGTGATGGAGTGGATGGACCTCCTACATATTGAAATTGACCTGATGTTCCCCCCATGTATGGAGGTGTAAGGGGTTGTTGCATTGGAATCTTGGGGTTTATGGATTCATAGGGCATAGTTCCTTGCGGAGGAATTCCTGCCGGATTGGGTCAAGCCCACAAAGGATTCATAACTCCAGGATATGGATGGACATGATACAGGCTAGTGGTATTAGGGATAGAAGGAATTGTAGGAGCGAATTTCCCTAGGATTTTTATGTTGCAACCATGTAGGTTTCCCCCCAGTAAAAAGTTTCCCTGTAACTGAAGGTTTCCCCCGAGATGAAGTTTGGCCTCCCATTGAAGATTGACCTCCAATGTAGGGTGTAATAATCTGTGTTGTATGATATGGAGGTTGCGTGGCTTGTGTAACCATGGTTGTGTGAACGACTTGGTTGCTGGCCATTTGACCAATGGAATGACCAAGTAAGGCACTTGGTGTGTGCATGTGCAGAAATTGTGAAGCAGGAATATTACCTGACTCATGTGTGAAAGGAGATGAATGCATAAGTGGTTGAGTCTGGGTTACTTGGGTCAATGATATTTTCGGTAAGGATGAAGCACCATAAGTATCAACTACATGAGTTGTGGAAATATATGAATTCCCAAGTCCTTCAGGAAAACCAAATGATGATGGGTTCATGGAAAAAGATGGTGCAGTGGTGGAACTAAGCGGTAATCAATAAGAAGAATAAGAATCAATGTATCTCATGGATTATGGATCAAAGAGTTGTTTTCCAAGTGGATAAGTAAGAAAAGGATTCAAAAAATATGCAAAGATTTCCATGAAGGTTGGGACTGGTTATTCAACGTGATGACCACTCCCAAAAGAGATGCTCCCAGTTTCAGAAGTGTGATGTACGATCATAACTTTGTAAGAAATATTATGTTTATATTCCTAAGTGTCAAGTTCCATATTGTGAAATCTTAGATCCTAAGGCCAACTACGAAATTCAAAGAAACACACTCCTATGAAAAATAAAAGCAATCAACCAAGCAATAATAGGCTCAAGGATATTCCAAATACAAGATATCAAGCTGCTAGCGAAGAAGTGAGAAGTAGTTACCCTGACCTCCACGTAACATCCGTTCTCGGTGCAATCAACCCTCGATTTCACGGGATCACCCTCCAAGGGTACTAAGAGTGTGATACGAAGTCTACCCCAAGTATTGTGGGAACCCCACCACAATCACCTTTGTAGGTACCTAGGAAAGGCCACTAAGGTTACCAACTCACAGTCAGCCTCCGGGCGGGTACAATCAATAGTCAGAACTAAACATATGGGGATGATATCAAAGTCTGAATCTCTTCAAGAGAACTGAATACAAGTGGACCAGTAGGACTCTAGAGGACTCCAAATCGATTTGGAGTTCACGAAGCATCGATACCAAATGAAAACAATGATTTCTCAAGAAAAAAACCTCAATATACGATCTTTCTGCTATGATTGGTTAAGATTTGGAGAGGTAATCTCCACTGCTCTCCCTCACATGACCTCATGTTTATCCCCTATGTGAGAGAGGATTCCCGACTATGCTTATACGAAAATGGGATTTATACGCTCTTTAGTGCTCTACATTCTATTTAGTAGTCTTGGACAATTTACTCACTTCACCTAGTCCAAAGACCCTAATCATGTGCTACAGTTGGTGTGATAAAAACAAAAAATGTTCTAGTTAATTTTATTAGCATGTGATTGATTTTAATTGCTTTTAACTCAAAGGGTTCATGGAGATGAAACTGATGATGTGTGAGATACTCCACTCCAATAGAATGCAAAAGAATGATATGAAAGTCGTTATTTTCAATGAATTCTATGTATGGGAAGGAGAAGAGTTCTATTCTTCTTAACACAAGAAAGCACTCAAAACCACACAAATTTCAATTCTGGGATCAAGACGATGCCATATTACCAAACACAAGTTTCTGAAAACCGAAATGCACATGCAAAACTGGTTGTTTTTCCAAACATAAACCAAAACAAACTTCCTAATGAATGCAAAATTTTCTTAGTTTGATTATGTATGCAAGGAGATATGCAAACTTTCACTCATTAACTTTCAGATAAAAGAGATATATGTTTGACACAAATAACTATGAGGAAAAAAACAATCAAACAAAGTGCACTCTAGAATGATGAGGTCTGAAAGAAAACAAGTAGGGGATAACCTGTTCGATCAAGAACTCAAAGTTGCAAAATAGAAAGAATACAAACACTCATGCAAATGCTCAAATGACGAGGAACAAGAAACAAAGATCGAGATGGGTTGTGGTAAAAAAGAGTTCTAATCATACAGAAAGGTGAGATGATTCAATGAAGAAAGGATGAATACCAAGAAACCTTTTCAAACCCTAGTTGGTGAACAATCCTAAACAACCAAGCAAGTTGAAATATTTATGAGACAAAGATAATACAAACTCAAAGGAAACTAGAACCAATGGATCCTGTTAACCCTAGGGGATCAAAACTAGGAAAAGATTTGAAAATTCAAGGGAGAAACATAAATGAATGATAACTATAAAATTCTTAGGAAAACAAAGTCAAAGACAATTAAGGAGTCTCTGAAAAAAAAACCCCTCACAATTATATTGAAGAAAGCAAGAAAAAAGGAGGGAAAAAGGCCTAAAAAGGGGGAATGGCGCCCTTGTTCTCAATAAGACAGGGTGCCAATTAAGGGAATGGATCTTTGTAGGAGGCTATGGGGGGTGTCGGTTAGGTAAATGACGCCCTGGTTTGAACTACATAGGAGTTCCACCCTTCTAAAATGTTCAAGAAATTTCTCTAGAAGGATAAAAACTCAGTAAAATAAATGAATGACTTTGGCATATATTCAATGAATAAGAGAGAAGGGGAAGTAGATTATAATCAAGCAACAAATAGGATATAAGGAGAGGAAAAGGATACATATGATCCAAGGAAAGATTAGTCAAAGTCCTTCCCCAACAAAGTTTCCAATTTTTGTTACGGAATGTTTTCCCTGTGGATAGGAAAAACCTCCATTTGATTAAATACCCCTAATACCAATACAAAAAAATACAAATGGACATTAACATCCCTTTGAATTCACTTAAACCAATCAAAAAGAGAGGGGGAGAAAGGGTTTGATGCGCCTTGTTTTGAGGTCTGTCCTTGCTGCTTCCAATCTGAGCTTGATCTCCAAACTCCCTCACACAAATTGATATCTGCAATAGGAAACAAAGAGAAACAAAAAAGCTACTACCCTACAAGATTATATAAAACAAATTCATCTACAAAGATTGAAGGAACAATAGACACGCACATGCAAGAATACACAAGATTGAAGGGAATAGGCCAAGTATATTCAAATGAGAACCCAAATACAATACTTACAGACCATGATTTATGTATTTGCAACATCCTCCCGAAGTTCTCCTCATCCATCCCTTGCATGATTATACTAAGATCATAGGTTTGATATCTGAAAAATTCCTCCCCTTCACCTTGGAAATTCCTCAATATATAGTCTTGAGAGGCACAAAAACCATGAGAAAATGAGGCTTATGGTTGAGTATATGTCTCCTTGAGGCTTGGATAATATTCTAAATTGAATCCCAAGCATGAGGTTCGAACACAACTAACCCCATCTCAAAGAGCCGACCCATAGATAAAGGTGGAGGGGATCCCCCTCTTTTCTCAACAAGAATGATGCTCCCCCTCAGTGAGAGACAGGGTACCATATTAGTAATGGCACTCCCCTATAGTGGCAGAGGGAATGCCATGTGTGCACCCTCAGTATGGACAGGGGACGCCACCCTTCATAAATTCTAAAAAATGGGTCGAATTTTCCAAGGAAAAAGTGTGTTTTGACCTAAAAATGATCGTTTTCCTCCTCCCATATGAATTAGGGGTCATGAAATTTTTTTTTAATGGTGTCAAGTGCTGGAGACACCTCACAAATTGAATTCAACACTTGGATAGGTGCATATGACACTTGCAACAATGAATGCAACACTTACCGAGGTGCATACGTCACTTTGTGACACTTTGCAACACTTGCGACACTTAGGGTGTGAAACGCAAATGTGGTATTTTGATGTGTAACACAAAGGTAAGGGAAAATTATCTGGTAGAAATTCTAAGTCGAAAGGTAGATCTAAATCCCCGGTTTAGTCAAGAAGATGATGGAATTGTGGTAAAGTTGGGAATTACAAAAGGGAAGAGACTTCAAGTCGAAAGTGACAAAGATTAGTCTAGCATCCAAAAAAAAGCATTTGAATGATAGAAACATTATTCCATGTAAAGGAGGAAATGTGTATCTAGCATCGACCTATAACATAATTTCCTACTGAAACAAAAATTAAAATTCCCCATACATATAAAATAAACCAAGGGGAAGCAAACCCATAAAATTACATCAAAACAACATGTTGATTTACTCATGCAATTAATAACACAATAAAAACCATGAATGCATGCATACCCGAAAAACATAATACAATTCAAATTAACGTTTACACATTGGAATAATAATAGTAAAAACAATAAAAACTTATTTGTTTATAAAAATAACCAATTGGATGCGCAGTGAGGACATTCCTCTCATCCATAGGATTGTTGTTCATTTTCTCTAAAAACCAAGACACCCCTGAGTTGAGGCTATGATTCCAAAATGAGGTATGTACCTTTTTGTTTTCCACTCTCCACACTCAATAGCCTAAAACCTAGGTTCTACTCCCACAACAGTTCCAATCCACAAGCTCTCTTCCCCACAAATTACATAACCAAAGGAATGTACCCCCTTCACTGCTCTTAGTGCCTCAGGTTATAACATTCATTTATCATGGCTTCCAATGCACTCGGTTGGACAAATATATGACAGTTGGGGAATCTAAGAACTCTCAACTACTCCAAGAGTGCTCACAATAGCCTTCACAAGGATCTTGAGCCATTTCCTCAATAGGAATGCACTATAGGTTTACAGGCACATATGACATAAAAAAAACCTAATAATGGTTTCCTTCAAGCACATCATGGTTGGTGCTCTTCCCAATGCTCGACTCCTCTATTACTTCCCTAGAAATCAACTTGTAAAACTCCTCCATTTTCCCATTTGAAGTTCCTTCTTGTCCCTTGCTTGCTTGAATCTCACTCTTCCCAAAAAAGGATTATTACACTCAAACCATGTAATCATAACTGAGTGGGATGAACTCATCACCCAAACTATTAAATTAATTCAAATAATGACTTTGGGGACACTCAACAACAAAAATAAGGTTCAATCGACAATGAAAAATCAAGGAAAAGGTTTGGGATTTAAAACCCATGAATAAAAGCCACTTTATCCCCCTTCTCTTGTGGAATTATAGCCCCCGATCATTATTGTTCCTCTCGTATCACAGTCAACGATTATTTTTTTTATTAACATTTCAATGTACATAATACATAGTTTATCTCTCAGCCATATTAATCAATACAGGCTCTTTTCCCCAAACATATCGACTCACCGACCTAAATGATAGTTTCAAAGTTACATTATAATTTGTGGAAATAAAAAATGGGGATGTTACACAACCATTCCATAGGATTGATTTCATCTTCATCTTCATCTCCATAAAAATGGGGTATTTCCATTGATTCTTAATCAATGTCTTTGAAAATCCTGATTTGGAATTTGTCCTTCTGGTCGACCTTTCTTTTGTTGTATCTCTTAAATTTCAACTCTTATGAGTATGAAATTTTGGTCTGTAGTACTCTAATATCTCTTCTCTGCAATTCCACTATTCTGACCAAAATTTGATGTGCCAAGTGAATGTTAGCGTAGATCCTCCAAACATTGTATATTCTTGGATCTTTCTGGATAGTGAAGTTGTATGACATGCCACTTGTCCAATATTTTATAGCCGATTCTAAAATTTTTACATGAAATAATATTTTTTGTATCCTTTCCAATAGAACTGGTGGAACCCAATTTTAATTTTCGAAGGTTCAAAAATATAACTTCTACCAAGAACACCTCTTTGAGTCTAGTTTGAGGATTAGTCAAATAGCCCTACTTCCCATATTCCATATCTCTAAAATTAAAATGATCCAAAACAATTTTTTTTATCACAAGTACTTTGATATGTCTCCTGAGGATCCTAAAAATTTCAAAGTCTAAAACATCACCAAAACAAAGTTACAGTGAAACTCCCAAAATGACTCATTTGAGACAGATTTTAGGGCTTGTAAAACTCTCTCTCTCTCTCTCTTATATCTAGAGGAATTAATAACTCAAACATGATTACCTAAGTGAGGGCTAGGTTCAAATTCGGCTAGCTACCACTATAACCCCTAGGCTAGTGCCAACAACTCGCAAGTCGACGCCTAACAGGAAACTTATGACTTAGCAAGAGACTAGACATCCTGAAGCCCATCGAAGTGGAACCCCTATCCCATGGGGTGTCTACCCTTCTAGCCTTATCACAACAGACCAAAGTCCACTTTCTTAGTATCCTAAAAATCTCATAGTGTAAAACATCACCAAGAAAAATTTATAGTAAAATTCCCAAAAATGACTCATTTGAGACTGATTTCAGGGCTATTAAAAAGCCCTAAATTTCACAAGTTGTATCTCCAAAAGTAAAATGACCTAGAATCTAAATGTTTTATCAAATGAACTTTGCTATGTCTTATAGGTATTCTGAAAATTTTACAATCTGAAACTCACAAAAAAAAAGTTATAGCAAAAATTCCAAGATGAATCACTTGAAGAAAAAAAACCCTAGGATTGATGCTTTGATATCAAATGTTATGTTCCAAATGATTATAATATCAAAATAAACCAGAAGTTCACACCATGTACACCAATGTGAGCATGGAGCAAAACTCCATTATATATAAGAGAAATGAGTTACACAATGACTCCTGAAAGAATAGGAGAACCTCTTCGAAATACCCAAATACATTCATACATCACAATTCACTTGTCCTCAATAATGAATACATGATATCTCTATGTATACCTATTCACACACTACACATGGGTCCAATTCACTGTTACAAAAACCCTAATACATATATATTTACACATTATATGTACATCTATCCCTATATATGCCCCCCTTGGGAGTCATATCATATACATTTAATCCCATATATGCCACCCTTGGGTCATAACACACTAGTAATATTCCAACAACTTTGAAGAATTGGTTTCCTCAAGAAAAATATAAAGAAAGTGCACCACCACCATTATAGGGGTACAATTACACTTCCAATCATTCATAAATAACATCCACAAATATTAAGTGATACCACTTACTCAAGAAAACAATTCATCCACAAAACCCTATCCAAGAGAATCCATGAAATTTTCAAAGAATCCACATGATATCTTCCTCAAGAAGTTGTTGTAGTTATCCATCCATAGAAAAATTATACAAGTCACAGTAGACAAGTAGTTTTGTCCACAAGTTTTTAGAAATGATTCCAAATCATAAGCGCTTCTCCATTTATATAAGAGATCTAGCACCCTTCTCATTGCAATAATAATATTTGTCTAGCAATAACCCTAAGAAAATATAAAATTCCTTTATCTCTTTATAATCCCTAGAGGTAAGATAACAATTCATAAAATATCCATGATACAATAGTGGATGTGTCAAAAGACCCCCAAAAATGATCCCAAAATGATGTGAAACATGTTCATATGCCAAGTCATCCTCCATAAATGCATGACAAAGTCACATGTGTGGTACATGTGGTCTCCCAACAGTATATGAATCACTGAAATGGTGTGAAAAGGCATGTGTATGGGCTCCAAAGTGAGACGTTCCCTCCAAGGGGTGAAATGTTTCATCCTCCAAGTTCAATGTCATCTCTAAAGGGCGCAATGTCCTCTCCCAAAGGGTGAAATGACCTTAAAAGTAGCCCAACATGCTCCAAAAGAAGTGGGACGACATACACCAAACATGTGAGTGGCCTCAATTCACTCGAAAGGTACAAGGCTTAATAAAAGTCACATATGTGCCATGTACATCGTCCAAAGGAGGTGTAAGTGACCCAAAATAGTCATCAATCCAGAGGCATGCACAAAAGTTCAATGGAACATAAACAATGAGTCATGTCAAATGTAAATTCCATTAAGTAGATTACATTAAGAATTGTATTCAAACTTCATAATAAATCATAGAATTCATACGATTTGTCAAGTTTGGGCATGGGAGACTCATCATTAGCCACTATTACACATTGTTTCAATGCCCAAGAAGAAAGTATTTCCTAAGAAACCCATCAAGGAGTATGTGCAATGATAGATGGTATGGTTTGGGGAGTAATTTCATGAATTGTATTTCATATTCACGTGAGTTTATGTAAGATATTTATACACATGATCTCTTTTGTAATGAGGGAGTGCTTATGTATTGAGTTGTCCTATCCTTGACACTGTCTTTTCACCCCTTATTTTCCTTTTTCTTTATTCATTTAACATATTTTGTCTCTTGAATTTTATTGTGCTTCACTAATTCCTATTTAGATATTCCTTCATTGCAATATATGACTTGGGATAGATGGCATCTTAGTGAAGGGGCATTTCTCATGCTTTATTTTCTTTGATTTTTGACCTTTCTTTCTTTATTATACTTTTGATTTTGATTTTTTTTCATATTGTTTATATATATATATATATATATCTAGCTGCATCAGCCTTGATCATTTAAGCTTATTCTTCTCATGGGATTATGAGGCATGAATCTAATGTGTGACACATGATAACCAACCCATGAGCGAGACAATGGGAATTGGGAAGTATGGAGAATTCTAAGTATGGACTGGGACATCGACATGCTACACCTCTCAAATCCCCCTACTAGTAAAAATCTACCTAAGAGTGGAAACATTACCTAGGATATGATGATGATAATTGTTAATGCTGAGTAAATTGTTGGGTTGAAGAAACAATCTACAAAGGTAACCTACAAACCAACTTTAAGAATGGAAACTAGCATTTCCAATCTAGAGAGGGCTCTCTCTGAGACTTGATCTCTAATCAACAGGTTGCTTTAAAATGGTGGCTAGATTTAAAAATTTGAGATAATTTTTCAAGGTATGGGGACAAAAGATAGTGCTTCTAGGGATATGGAGTCAACCCTTGAAAACAAAGAAAACAATGCTTGGTAGACAGAAATCCTCGGAGGAACAAAGGGTAAATAAGGCGATGCACTTCAGTGTTTAGATTGATCATGTAGGGTGAAAGAAGAAAGGAAACATACAACAAAATCCGAGCACCACAATGGATGAATTTTAATCTTAGCTGAGAAGAAAGACATAATTTAAATTAGTTAAGTCTAGAGCATCATTAGATGAATTTTGGAATTTCAATTTAACAATTTAAAGAGAAGAGAAGTGCAAATGAATATGAGTACACAGGAAATACATACAGAGAAAGGTACAAGCTTCAAATCACCACCATTAGAATATTTTTCTTAAGGAACTCAAGAATTCTACATTTGTATTTCTTTAGATTTATAAAATTACATAGAGGATAAAAATTGTCTATACTTTTTCCCGCGCGCCCCCCTTTTACATAAAAATGGTCCCTATATATAGGAAATAAAGCTACACTTAGCTTCTAGGAGTCAAATTACTATCTCCTAGAGTTATGGATCTGGTTGTTTTCAAAGAGAATAACAACCTCTACAAAATTTACCAAAAATAGGAAAGTTGATCTAGCAATCATAACCTGTCCGAGGTGTTATTCACAATCATAAATTCTTAAGAAAATTTCAACCATACAGTTGTGATGAATCATCATGTGTATTGATGGACAACATTGGCACTATTGCGCATTAAATTATGGTTTCTGCTGCGCAAATGATAGATGTGAAATCTGCACGGTGATCTCACACAATGGATCTTCATGATGAGGTTGCGCGCGTGAATCCAGTTGGCAGTAAAGGATGCGATCATTCAGTTTGTCCATAGCTTCCTTGTCCAAATTCACTTGTAGTCATAAGGCCCTGTTTGTCCATCTTAATGACAAATTTTGTCTCTTCAAACTCCTCACCTGTCTCAACAGAGCTACATTTCTTTTCAATCTTGATTGAGCATCAGAGAAAGATGCACATGCATCATCGATAGCTGGTCTGCATTCCTTGAAATGTTACATGATTCTCTCCTCTAATATCCTTTTTTCCCCCCTGAGCTCAATGATCACATCTTGAGCTTCTCTTAGCTGCTTTTTCAGCCAATTTATATTCTTTTCTCCTCCTGTTGGTGAGGTAGGAGATCTATGACTTGCTTGACTCTGTGATGTTGGTGTTTCAGGAATTATTTCTACTAGCTACCTTCTCAATTCTCTATTTTCTTGATAGAATTGGGATATGACATGTTGAGATTTCTTTAATTGGTGTTTCGCCTCCTTATTATCTGCATCTTTCTCAACTAGTTCCAATTACTTTTCATCAATCCCCTAGTTTTCACATTCAACAAGCCCTCACTGAATTGTGGGTATGGGAAATCTCCTGGCAGAGGACCTGGTGCACGGTTTACTGGGAGCTTGGGTCTCCTCAGTTTCATCAGTAAATCTTAGCTTGCTTCTGTTCTTGGATGTTGGCTGACTGAGTGATGAGTCTTCCATTTATTTTCCTTTTCTTCTTTCAACAACATCTCCTCCTCTCACCTCTGAACTATGAAGTGTTGATTTCTCAGCAGATAAAGGAATATATCCTTTAGGGTCTCTGGGAATGTTTTCCGAAATCAGGAAGGAATTCCAATCCCTATTCAAATTTCCCATCTTTTCAGCCACCAAAGTCTTAATCAATGAAAAATGGAATAAGTTGTTCTCTGGCTTGTCAGCTTTGGCTTAGACACTGTCCGCCATCTTTCCCAGGATTTGACACAGGAAGAAAGGCAAGTTTAAGGTATTTCTCCCTGTGAAATGCATCAGTAGCCTAATGTGGTATGGATGCACCTTGTTGAATATTCCCTCACAGGTGAAGTACTTTCTGATTATCTTCAAAAGTTTCTCAAAAGGTTCTGGGAGATACTCACTAGGAATGTTGGCTCCAATTTTCCGATTTTGATATTCAGGCTTGATGAAATCAATATAACATGAAGTATCTAATGGCATACCTTTAAATCATTTTTCTCCCTGTAGAGGTATCTCCGTTGCAACATACATAGCTTCCACTGTCACTTGAAAATAGATCCCTACACTAGTTCCATTGACACCAGTAAAATTAAGGCCGAAATTCTTCGTTAGTTGTGCATTATATCCTTGAATATTTTTATAGAAGTGCATGCATCCAGCTTGTTCAAAGGACACTTTGATCATCAGGTCTGCATTTATTAACTTTAAATACTGTGGTTCAAACCTCACGACCTTCTCACTTCTTTCATTCTTTCTTTTACCTTGAGAAGTTGCCATGATGTTGGTATGTGTCAATTCCAGGCGCACACCAATATATTGTAATAGCCTCTCTGTGCAACGAATAATTATAGTAACTTTTGCACGTTGCACAAGAAAAGGTATCAATAGGAAACTTTGCATGGTAAACAAATCAATGACACATAATTTAGCGAATAAGAAACTCTGCGCAACAGTAAAAAGCGACGAAAAACTTTGGCACATCAGAAATTTCTGCGCAACAATAAACAACAACGGAAAAACTTGGCACAACAAAAATCTTGGTGCAGTAGTAAACAACAACGAAAAAGCTTGGCACAATAGAAATTTCGATGTAGAAATAAACAACAACGGAAAAACTTGGCGCAGGAGTAGGTAATAAAAATTTAGCTCATAAGATAATCTACAATGATCTCCAAGGAAAAATCTTTAACAATGATTGAAAGCAATGGAGGATATGCAACAAAATCAAAATAACAAATTTATGTAGCCACTGGAAACACACAGTATTTTCATAGCATAAGGCTTCAGAGCTTACTGGAAAAGATATAGAGGACACACAAGTTTTGAAAGTGATGGAGAAACATGAAGGGTGACCAATATTTATGCTTGAATGGATAAGGAATGCAATTATGAAAAGGGACAGAAAATCCATAGCGATGATATGTCTTAAGGCAGGTTAAATATTTGCACAGTGACCTCGCGCAACGGGTACTCCTTTGAAGTGTGCAATAGAAAAAATGATATGGAGTGTTATGATTGTTCACTTTCCTGACTTCATGGTAATGATGACCCATAATATCTTTTGACATGACCTTTATCCTAACCACTTGACTCGACCTTGGTACATAAATTCCACTTTTTTTTACACGAATAGAGACTTAGGAAAGTAGACATTTACAATTTAAACATGAAAAACCTTACACCCTTTTACCAATTTAAGGAAAAACTCCTTACTCGACATTTCAAACCATTTTGTAATTGGTCACTGACCTCATAAACTTTGACACGCCAACTACGACTTATTCAAGAAATTTTTATTTTTTATAAAAACCAAGACATTTCTCTAAAAAATTTTGGACAAACCTCTGACTCTAAGTACAAAAACATGGTGCTAACAACTGGCTTTATTTGACTCAAAATTCTAAGCTGACAAAACAAACTCATTTACAAAACTCTCTTGACACAACTTTGACCAAACTCAAAATAAACTTAGGGCCTTCACTTCGGGCTTCATTTTTCTGTTGATTATTGATTCAAATTGCTTCATCTAAAAATAAAATGGTTATTTTACAATGACATGAAGAGATTGATTTTTTTTTTAAACAAGATAATGTTTGAGAAACCTGCCATTCACATATCCCCCACCAATAAGATCTCCATTAAGCTCCTGCAGCAAATAGGAATTGTTCCCATGGTATGCAACATTCTTGAATGGTCCCAGCCAAATATGATCAAACTTCCCATGTTTCCCTCTGTCTTCATTCCTTGCGTCCCACTTTAGTACCAAATCATTCACCTTGAAATCATCTTCCTTAGTATGTCTGTCAAAATCTCTTTTCATTTTATCTTGGTGCAGTTGTGATTTATTGAAGATTTGTTCTCTCATTTGTTTCACATGGATTAATTGGTTTATTCTCCTTAGAGCATCATTTGGTTCAGCTTCTTGTTCTTGCAGCAGTCCCATCACTGATAGTCCTAGTGAGGTAGGAAAAACTACCTCTGTACCATATACGATATGAAAAGGTGACATGGAAATGGAACTTTTAGTGGTAATCCTGTCATCCCATAACGCATAGATGAGATTTGTGTGCCAATCTTTCTTGTTTTCTTACAGAAGCTTCTTAATAATATTGGTCAATCTTTTGTTAGACGATTTAGCCAACCCATTACCCTATGGGTAATAAGCTGTGGAATGACCAAGACTTATATTATAGTCACTACAAAATTTTACCATTTTCTTGGATTTGAATGTTGTTGCATTGTCAGTAATGATATTGACTGGACAACCAAATCTAGACAAAATATTTCTTTCTAAAAATTGAATGATGAAAATATCAGTAGCTTTCCTTGTGGGGACTGCTTCAATCCATTTGGTGAAGTAGTCAATGGTTGTCAGCATCCACCTATGTTGAGCCGAGGATGATAGATGAATTTATCTTATAAAATCAAGGCCCCATTGCATGAATGATTCTTCAACATAGATAGGCTTTAAAGGTAGAGGTTGCAGCTTTTTTTTTTCCATCAAATATTTGACATTCATGGTAGTTGGAATCTTCCTTGTATACATCAGAAAAAAATATTGGGCCAATAGAGCCTTTCCCTCAATATTTTGTGCACAATAGTCTTCCAATAATGATGTCCCCCATAATCACCTTTGTGAAACTCTTTGATATAATTTTTCATTTCTTCCTCCAACAAACAATTTAGCAAGATCCCACTTGGATCTTTCCAATACAGAGACTGGTCAAGAATGAAAATCTTTGTTGCTTTCAAATTCAAAAATCTAGATTTGTTTTTTCTCAACTCAGGATGATCTTTTAAGTTTCTTAATACATAAATAATATCAACATACCAAAGAGAATCAAGGAACTTTTGGGATATCTGTGGGACTGTTTCTTCTTCTGAATTTGTTGATAAATCAACAATAAAATTGATTCCCAAAACATCACAATTGGACTGTGCCATCAACTTTGCAATCCCTTGACCCTTAATAAGATTTTTAGGTTTTATCTCAAGGTCATACTCCAACATCACTTCTTTCCATTTTCTCCTTCTCCTTTCATGATTAGGCTGAGTTAAAATGTCTTTTACGGAATTGCTAGGAACATAAGCAATGACATGGGAATGCAATATATAAGTTCCAAATTACTTAAGGGATTTCACCAAGGCATATGCCTATTCTTCCATGATGTCATACCTTAGTGTGGAGTCTCTCAATGTCCTTATATAATAATCTATGGGTCTTTCAAAGTTATTATCATATTTTTGCAACAAAACACTAGCAATGGTGTGTTTTGAAGCAAAAGAAAACAAGATAAAATCTTTTGCAAAATTCGGGTTGGCTAACACTAGAGCTTTGGTCAACGCCACTTTAATATCTTCAAAAGACTTCCTAGATTCAAGAGTCCATTTTATTTCATTTCCTTTCCTGAGCATATTTGTGATATACTTTATGATCTCAACCAAGTTAGGAATAAACCTTCTAAAACAATTCACTTTTCCTAGGAAATTTTGTACCTCTTTCTTGCTCCTGGGAGTGCCGATATTCATAATTTATTTCACTCTGCTGGGGTCTAGTTTTATCCCTTCCTTTGAAATGATGTCTCCAATAAATTTTCCTTCTTGCATTCCAAAGTTTCACTTTTTTGGATTTAATGAGATGCCAAACTCTCTACATTTCTAGAAAACCCTTCTTAGATGTTTGATACGTTGATCATCAGAATCTAAAAACACAATGATATCATCTAAGTAAATAACAATAAACTTATATTTTTCATCGACAAATTCTATGTCCATGGCCCTTTGGAAAGTCGCTCCAACATTCATAAGCCCAAAAGGCATTTTTGCATACATGAAAGTGCCCCAAGGTGTTGTAAAAGTTGTCTTCTCTTGGTCATCTAGATGCACCATAATCTGGTTGTATCCAAATAAACCATCAAGCATTGATATCTTCTAAGATCCCACCACCTTCTGCAGGATGTAATCCATATTAGGAAGTGGATAATTTTCTTTGAGAGACACCCTGTTTAGATTTTGAAAATCTACACATAACCTGATCTCACCGCTTTTCTTCCTGAAAGCCACTAGGTTAGCCACCCACTTGGAAAATCTTAAGGACACAATAATTTTGGCATCAAACAACTTCCTTACCTCATTTTCAATCAATGGCAATGATAGAGGGTTTATTCTTCTCAATTTTTTCTTGAAGGGTTTATGATCATCCTTGATGGGAGTTACATGTTGAATTACCTTAGTATCATAGACCTTTAAATATCCATAAATCCATGCAAAGACATCAGGGAAATCCTTCATAAGGATGATATACCTCTATTTAATTTTTGGAGTGAGTGTTCTTGACAGTTTGATGATATTGGGATCCTTCTAAGTCCCAATGTTGCAATATTCTATGTCCTCATCGTTTGCAGTGATTTTAGGATTTCTGGCTACATCATTGTTGTCAAAAATATTTTCCAATGGGACCAAGACTTTGGGAATAATGTTATTTTTGAGCTGCACTATATCTCTTCCAACAATCTGATTCTGAAAAAGTTCATCATTGTTGAACACAGTTGCATCTTCATTCTCTTCACAACAACACTCATCATCAATATTTGAATTAGCAAATTCATCACTCATTTGAAGGAATCTTTCTACCTGTTTGTCATCTTCAAATATTTGCTAATATTTAATGTTATCAGGTACTGCTGGCCTATTATTGAATTCAATTTCATACTTTTTATTAGGAAAAATTGGAATTTTGAAAACTGAAGTTGAAGTAGCTAAAGCATCTGCAATTTGTTTTCCCCCACTAGGAATCACTGATAAATTGCATTCTAAAAAACCTTCAAGAATATCAAGCACTAAATTCCTATATACTCTCAATCTAGGATGCTTGGACTGATATATACCCTTTACCTAGTTGATAACAAACTTAGAATCTCCATGTACAACTATCCTCCTAGCACCCAATTCTTTTAAAGTCTTCAATCCCAAAATTAGTGCCTCATATTCGGCCATATTATTAGTAAAATCGAAAGCAATATTGTAAGAACAGAGTTTTGTAACTATCTTGGGAGGGTTAATAGACACACCAACTCCTACTCCTTCTCTGCTAGCAGCGCCATCAAAGCTCATATTCCACATTTCATCTTCTGCAGTGTTTTGCTGATTTGTAATTTTCTATGTTTGATGATCAATTTTGTCTTTGATAGCCATGGCAGTTGTTGGCTCCCCCTCTTTAAAACTCAAGTAATTATAAAAAATAGAGGAACCAACCTCAGTATCAACAGATTAAATGGGATGAATATTTGGTTGAGTTTTGCTACTCACCATGTACTTGAGAAATACTTCTCTATACAAACTCTTTTCTTGGCCAAAAACTGGGATAGTAGCATATGACATATCCATTTGAAAAGTTCCTTTCAACCTTGTAGCCAAAGATCTATATAAAAACATGCCAAATTTAGGAGGGATGTCAACAACACTACATCCATGATTAGATTTTTTGATGGAATTTAAGACAATGATACAACCAAGTCTTTAATTAAACCCAAGCATTTCACCTTCCTTGAGTCAAAAGAGAAAAGATCCTTATAAGGTCTTGTAATATCTAGGCCCAACTCATCCATGACCACCATGGGTATCAGACTATGTGATTCTCCTAAATCTAACATGGCATTATGTAAGGTCATGTCATGAATTTTAAGAATAACATATAAAGGAGGAATATCATCAACATTGCCACTCTCCTCCATGCGTGGGACAAAAAAGATAGCAGGCTGATCATCTTGTACATTCAAGGTGTTATGAGCTTCTTACATTTTTAGCATTTTAATGATCTGATTTCTATATTCTCCATTCTTAATCAGCTCATTAAATGGAACATAAATTTTGATTTTAGCCATTTCACTTTCAAAATTAAAAGGAGATGGAGCCTTTTCTACCTCTTTGATGACTGCTTCCTTTCTTGACTCATGTATTTTCTTTGGGGGTTCTTCTTTGGATTTTCCTTTCTCCATTGCATCCTTTGCTGAAGCATCTTTCTTCGGTTGGCTTGAAGAAGGTGTATTTACCTGAAGTTCCCTTGTAGGATTTTCCTTTGGAGGATTTGTAGGCACCCTTTTACTTTTGAGGTTACATCGTTTCTGAAGCTACACAATAGCCTTGTGGTATCATTTCCTAAACTCTTATGTTTCCAATGACAACATATCATCATTATCCTGCATAAACTTATGATCATTTGCATCCATAAATTGATCATGTTCTTCTTTAGTTAAGAACACATTTTTTTATGTATCATCACAACAATGCATATTGTCTTCAATTGTTTGATCAAAATCTTCATTTGCATATTTTTTTTGGAAAGGAGGTTTTATTTGTTGATCACCTTGATTTCTATGATCTCTTTGCCTGATCTGTGGAACTGAAGCTCTTATAAAATTTTGATTTATGGCCTGAAAATCAGTTTGATCCTTGGTGGCTGGCTTATTTTCCAAGGACATTCTTTCCATAAGTATTTCCATAGTATTCATCATCAAATCAAATTTCTCATCTGATGATTGAGAAGTTGAGGGTTGTGCTTCTCCTTGGACCTTCTTCACATCTTTGTCAGGATTATGTTTCATCTTCCCCATTCCCATCAAATTTACCTCTACTTCAATTTCATCGCTCATCATATCATCTAATGTATTGGATATTCTTTCCCTTAACAACAAGGAAAAGTCATTGTCAAAAGAATCATCATATCGAAGTTGGGAAGCTCCAAGAGGAGGTTTAACTTCTGTAGGAATTGAATTATAAACTTTCATAAATCTGGTTGAAAACTCTTGTACTCTTTCATTTGGTGATATTTTTATATTATTTTACTGAGTTAGCAATTGAAGAGGATTCTTTTTATCACCCCACCTTGCAAGAAAAAGTATTTCAAAAGCTGCAAAATTAGGGATACTCGCTACAAGAAGAGCTTTAAACCATTTTCTTACTTCTCATGAAAGACTGTGTGTGAATATCTTGAGCTTTTCATCTTCATGATCTACTTCCTCTAGATAAACAAAATCATTGAACCAATCCAAGTGTCTTTGGGATGATGTATTTTCTTCAACATTGAATGATCTGATTCTCTGATTACAATTTTGGGGTAAATCATGCAATTGGGCAGGCAAGGCAAGAAGAGCAAATCTGGCTGCCATGGCTCTAAGAGGATTTTGGGCTATCTAAATAGTCTGATCAGGGACATTCTGAATAGGAATAGGATGAATGGGGACAGTGGGAATCAAAGACTGCAATTTATTCTCATCAAAGATAATTTCATTCAACTTAGATTCTGATCTAGATCTGAACAAGGTTTGCTCAAATTTTAAATCAATGTCAAGGTCATCAATAATTTTTAAACTGTCTTTAGGTAAGGATAGATTTTTGTCTAGGAAAGAAAATGATTGAGTTTTCTTTTCTTTTCTTTTGTGCAATAGTTTCTCAGGATCAGACATAGATTCTATAGGTTCTGGATCAGGGTTCCTTCTAGTGTAAATTCTCTTAGGAGCCAGGATTTCTTATTTTCTCAAAGAGAAAAATATGCTACTAATATTATTAAATGAAGTTTATAGGGTAAGAAAAAATCAGGCAAAAAGGTGTTTGATTCATTGTTACCCTCAGTAATCAAATCTAAGATTTTAGTCGTTCTTCCTAGGGAAAATTTTCAATTTCATCCCCGATAATGGCAGCAAAATGTTAACATTGAGTAAATTGTTGGGTTGAAGAAACAATCTACAAAGGTAACTACAAACCAACTCTAAGACTGGAAACTAGACTTTCTAATCTAGAGAGGGCTCTCTCTGAGACTTGATCTCTGATAGACATGTTGCTTTAAAATGATGGCTAGATTTAAAACTTTAAGATAATTTTTCAAGTTCTATTGACAAAAGATAGTGCTTCTAGGGCTATGGAGTTAACCCATGAAAACAAAGAAAACAATTCTTGGTAGATAGAACTCCTTAGAGGAACAAAGGATAAATAAGGTGATGGACTTTAGTGTTTAGTTTGATCATGTAGGGTGAAAGAAGAAAGGAAACATACAACAGAATCAAAGCACCACAATGGATGAATTCTAATCTTAGCTAAGAAGAAAGACATAATTTAAATTAGTTAAGTCTAGAGCATCATTAGATGAATTCTGCACTTTCAATTTACCAATTTAAAGAGAAGAGAAGTGCAAGTGAATATGAATACACAGGAAATACATACAAAGAAAGGTACAAGCTTCAGATCACCACCATCAAAATCTTTTTCTTAAGGAACTCAGGACTTCTGCATTTGTATTTCTTTAGATTCAAAAAATTACATAGATGATAAAAAATGTCTATAATTTTTCCCGTGCACCCCCCTTTTACATCAAAATGGTCCCTATATATAGGAAATAAATCTACACTTAGCTTCTAGGAGTCGAACTACTATCTCCTAGAGTTATGGATCTAGTTATTTTCAAAGAGAATAACAACCTCTACAAAATTTACCAAAAATAGGAAAGCCGATCTAGAAATCATAACCTATCCGAGATATTATTTACAATCATAAATTATTAAGAAAATTTCAACCATACGGTTGTGATGAATCATCATGTGTATCACTGGACAACACTGTCACCATTGCGTAGTAAATTCTGGTTTCTGTTGCGCAAATGTTGGCTATGAAATCTACGCGATGATCTCACGCAGCAGATCTTCATGCTGAGGTTGCATGCACGAATCCAGTTGGAAGAAAAGGATGGGATCATTCAGTTTGTTCATAGCTCCATTGTCCAAATTCACTTACAGTCATAAGGCCCTATTTGTCCTTCTTAATAATTTTTTTTGTCTCTTTAAACTCCTCACCTATCTCAACACAACCACATTTCTTTTCAATTTTGATTGAGCATCAGAGAGAGCTGCACATGCATCGTTAATAGTTGGTCTGCATTCCTTGAAACATTCCATGATTCTTTCCTTTAACATCCTTTTTTCCTCCCTGATCTCAATGATCACATCTTGAGCCTCTCTTAGCTTCTTTTTCATCCAATTTATATTCATTTCTCCTTTTGTTGGTGAGGTAGGATATCTCTGACCTTCTTGACTCTGTGATGTTGGTGTATCAGAAATTCTTTCTGCTAACTGTATTTTCAATTCTTTGTTTTCTTGATAGAATTGGGTTATGACATGTTGAGATTTCTTTAATTTTTTTTTCGCTTCCTTAGTATCTGCATCTTTCTCACCTAGTTCCACTTTATTTTCATCAATTCCCTGGTTTTCACATTCAACAAGCCCTGGATGAATTGTGGGTATGGGAAATATCTTGGCAGAGGACCTGGTCTGTGGTTTACTGGGAGCTTGGGTCTCCTTAGTTTCATCAGTAAATCTTATCTTGCTTCTCTTCTTGGATTTTGGATGACTGAGTGATGAGTCTTCCATTTCTTTTCCTTTTCTTCTTTCAACAACATCTCCTCCTCTCACCTATGAACTATGAAGTGTTGATTTATCAACAGATAAAGGAATATTTCCTTTAGGATCTCTGGGAATGTTTGTCTAAATCAGGAAGGAGTTCCAATCCTTGTTCAAATTTCCCAGCTTTTCAACCACCAACATCTTAATCAATGAAAAATGGAATAAGTTGTTCTCTGGCTAGTCAACTTTGGCTTGGACACTGTCTGCCATATTTCCCAAGATTCGACACAGGAAGAAAGGTAACTTTAATGGATTTGTCCATGTCAAATGCATCAGTAGCTTAATGTGGTATGGATGCACCTTGTTGAATCTTCCCTCACAGGTGAAATACTTCATGATTATCTTCAAAAGTTTTTCAAAAGGTTCAAGGAGATACTCACTAGGAATGTAGGGTCCAATTTTCTGATTTCGATATTCAAGCTTGATGAAATTGATATAACATGAAATATCTAATGGCATACCTTTAAATCATTTTTCTCCCTATAGAGGTATCTCCGTCGCAGCATACATAGCTTCCTATGTCACTTGAAAAGTGATCCTTGCATTAGTTGCACTGACACAAGTAAAATTAAGGGAGAAATTCTTAGTTACTTGCACATTATATCCTTGAATGTTTCCACAGAAGCGCATGCATCCGGCTTGTTCAAAGGACACTTTGATTGCCAGGTCTGCATTTATTAACTTTAAATCATGTGGTTCAAACCTCATGACCTTCTTGTTGATACTGAGAGAGGGTGAATCAATATCAAGTACAATTTAAAAACTTTTTCAACTTATACTTAAACCATTCAATTATATCCAATGAACAATGAATAATAGTATAATAGTTACACCAATACACCACAATACACCATGCACAAGATATGAGAAATAATCAATAGTTGTTGTTCAAGGGAAGTAATGACTTCCAAAGGTAGCTACAACTTCCAAGTTTAAAGGGAGGGATAAACCTCTAAGAGGAAGATACAATCCTCAAATATCAAGAGAGGGTTTACCTCTCCATCCTTGCCCCTTACTTCCACTCAAGAATATATGAGAGATAATAAAACTTTACATTAAATCATTACCATCACATAGAACCTGATAATGCTTCCTGAGAATTCTTCAACTTCTGCAATTCTTTAGTTCTTGGAATACTCTAATCCTATATATAGTATTACTAAATGTATTCTCTGAAACTCCTCCAAGTTTCACTCCTTGAATCCTCCCCAAAAATAAGTTATAGAGATAATGGTAGACCTTATTCAATTCTAGTTTATTCAGGAGAGCGAACTTGTACAACATGCCCCACGCTCAATATTTAACATCAAATTCTGAAAATTGCACACAAGAAACTAAAGCCCATACTCTTTCCAATGAAATTAGTCTCACTTCATTTGGATTCTCTATGAAAAAGTTATGATTGTTTTACCCAGAACACCTGTTTATGACTAGCTTCATGACTAGTCAAAAACCCTATCTTCCACAGAGTGTATCTCCAAAAGTATAATGCATAAAGAGCTTAATTTTTTACCAAAGGTACCTAGATATGTCTTCCCAATACCATATCAATTTCACCATCTGAATCGTTCTAGAAAAAATGTTATAGCGAAAATGATAATATGACCTGTAAATAACATACCTTAGAACACATCACCAAAAGAGTTCATCCTCCCTTGAAATCCGACCTTCTTTTTGTTGATTAAGGTTGGTTGGCAATGATGTCAACCCTTGAAGAAAGCCCCGTAGCACAAAGTTTTGGGTAATGGACCCCATATTTTTTGATGTAAATATGACTCATTATTGTTTTTTCATGGTTAATAAGAAGTAAATATGGATGAACTCCAAAGTGGTCCCCTTATAGTGAAAGCCCTCACGGGAAGACGTTTTGTGGAGTAAGAGAACCCATGCTTAATTGTGCAATAATGAGATGAAGGAAAGTGAATTTGTCAGGGAAAATATCCTAGATGGATAGTGCTTGTCATGTCATTTACGGTGGTATGTGGAATGACACATAATTCCTCACGGTTAGAGAGTTATGGCCATGAGAAGTTGGAGACCCCAGATTTGGTTAATGGACCCAAGTTTGTTTGATGGGTAATGGTATGAATTATGATATATTTTCAGATAATACTATTCTATATGGATAGTACATGTCATTCCATTTCTGGTGGTATGTAGAACGTC